>JADLZK010003097.1:0-29640 GCA_015847255.1 Hyparrhenia diplandra | reverse complement strand
TCATACCCATTTTTGCGGCTAAATACAGTACTCTATATGTGCGCCTGTGATGTCCAAACACACATATAATCTCAAATTGCATAAATATCAAAGTAAAGTACTTTATTACATCGTATCTCACATCATATTATTACACAAGTCTTGCTTAACAAAGAACTTTATTACACAAACTAAATGAGCCACATGCCACAGGGGACGCCCAACCGGGGACATCATCTAGAACTCTTGGACATCCTCGGGATACTCATCATAGCCATCCGTTTGATTTTTCATTGAATTTAAACAAGTTTAAGCGCACCATGCTTAGCAAGTATAGTAAAGGGATCTATGAAGGCTCAAAAGGTCAAAAACGGTTTGATCAAGGGTTAGCAATTTTAGTTGGTCAAATTTTTTATTAAACCCGTGATACTACTCTTAGTGAATGAACCAACCCATGTTGCATAAATAATTAATCAAGATTAGTATCATTCCCAAACCATCCATGTAACCCAAGTAACCATAACCAAGAAGGATCCGGGCCGCCATGTCCGCGGAGCACGGTTATAATAAAGTTAAGAGATATCTTGCAGATATTGTACAACTTTACCCACCGAGCCGTGATTCCCATGTGTCGGGGTTTTGCAAGGCCCACACCGCCTCAACCAAGGAAGCGTGACAGGGTTTCACTACATAACCCTTCGCTAGTCACCCTAACAAGTTAGTAGCCGCTAGGTTTCGTGGCAAGTGTGTATAGGTGCAACCCTCGAGAGGCACATGTAGTCACGATACTTGTACACACCAAGTAGGGGCGCCGCTATACACCACGAGGCACACCCCCTTTTGCGCCTTTCGGAACTACTAACAAGCTAGAGACATACTAGTTACAAGATTAAAGTCGTGGGCCATTTGACACTCGGGGTTGTAATGGATTTCCCGGGTGGCCGCTTCATGTTGAGTCCTTATGGAGAGAAACCAAGGCACTTAAAACCCCATGTACCTTAGCCCTCTAAACAAGTTGCTAAAAAGCATCTCTTTTATATCATATTGCATATATCATTAGTCAAAATTAATTAGCGTTAGATTATGCGCTGCAGCATCTATCCCAAATGCAACCCAAAACCATAGGTGACAAGGGTATGTGGTACAAGAATCATCTAGGTAAAGTCCTTAATAGTATATCAAATTTAGACACATGCATATGTATGAATTATATAAGTTCATAGGAATCAAAGGGGCCTTTACTACACTTGCCTTCCTCAAAAGTTTCCTCTCAAACTGCTGCTGATCACTTACTGGTTCCTCAACAAACTCGAACTGATCACCTTCTATAAGAAATCCACATCACCATTCAAGCATCCAATCCAATCATTACATGCAAGAAAAAGTATCTCTATTAGAACAGTACACCAAACAATAAATTCAGAGGTTAAAGAGTTTATAAAACTGATCTACACGTTTCTATGAACACGTGAGCGCAAAAGATCACTCTAATCGGACTTAAACGTGAAAGTTATGCATAAAACAAGATACAATAGCAATTCTACAAATAACTCTGAAATCTAACGTGGACTAGAACGTATGCTGTGCATGATCCTATGTATTTCCATTGTATTATCGGATTTGATTTTGTAAAGGAAAACGGCAAGAAAAATAGAAACATGTCATCCTGTACAAATGCTGATGTCAGGAAGCTAACAAAAAAGCTAAGTATGGCTGGCTGGCGTGCATGGCTTTGTGCTGCAGCTGCGCTGCGAGTTGCCCTTGCGTACTTCCATTCCATTCAGAGGGAGTGCAGGGACGTCATGCTAGGGTGCCGAGGGTTGCCAAAACAGAAGAGGATGCCGACGGCATCAGCATGGCCGGCGTTTCTAAAACTTGCCAAATCGGCGATTCGAGATGGGAAAAACGAATTAAAGGGTACAGAGAGTTTGCGGTGGTTACAGAGGTCTCGATGAACACGTTCTGGTCGTTCGGGAAAGCTCCGAGGACGGTCTGTCCTAGGCGACGGCGGACTGTACGAAGAAACACCCGCCGGTGAGCACAGGTTGGGTAAAACGTGACCAAAAACAGAATTGAAAGGACCTACGCCCTCGTATTCACCTGGCGAAGCTCTCGGGGACGTTCTCCGGTTCGATTGAGCTCTGGTGTGGGCGAATCGTGTGTGGCAGTGAGCAGACTGTGAACGGGAATTGGCGGCGGCTTTATAGACGGCCAGGAAGTGTAACCGCCGGGGCATAATTCGCCCGCCGTCATTGCTAGGCTTGAAGGCTCTCGGTTGATGGCCATTGCTGCGGGTTGAAGAGGGGGCGAGTGATGGCGGCGCGGCATCTCCGGGCGCGAGGCAGACGATGCCGTCCCAGGTTTCCAACGAGAAGAGAGAAGGGATAGGGATAGAGTCGGGCTGGGGCTGGAGTTGGTGTCCACGTTCGGGCTGGTAAGCAGCAGTCCAAAGCTGTTGGGCTGGTGAGCGACCTGGGCCACGTGAGCCAGGAAAGAAAGAAGTGAGGCCGAGTGAGCCAGATGGCCACCAACGGACCATGTTGATTTCCCAGCGCTGGAAAAGAATAGGGAGGACTGGGCTGCTTAGCTGCTGTGCTAGATTAGAGAGTGTGATGAAGATTTCAATTAAAATCTTTTATCTAATAACTACAGTTTGAAAACTGAGTCAAATTCAAATGAAATTTGAATCCAACTCCAAGCAACCTGATCCTACACTCAAACAAAAACAAATATATCCAGCATGAATGCAACAATCATGTTCCTATTTCCTTATATTTGATTTTATTTATACAAAAGTTATTAATTTCCTATATTATAATGCATAGAAAATTATATAAAAGCTCAATTTAATCACTAAATTGTAAAAGCAAAATTTAGGGTGTTACAGAACAAGCTAAAGGGTGGACGCCGAATCGGGCGAACTCACGCACGCAAGCCCCCGAACAAATATCAAGCCGACCGCATGAGTACGAAAAGGCTAAAGTCCGAAAAGAGAAGCTAAAGACGATCAACGAGCAACCCGAAAAGGTCGCAAGGGTTGATTGACCGCCTTCAAGACCGCTACGGACCTAAATGACGAAGAAAGGCTCATCAAGGAGGCATTGCGTAAGGCTACCCGAAAGAGATCCCGTGACGCCGCAGCCAAGGGCGCAAAATTTCGTGCACCAAGAAGCCGGTCCAACGCCTTCGAAAGGCCGGGAAGGCCGCAAGGTTCCAACAACTCCAGTGCCACCCCCGAGGGATGGTAGATAAAGCATCAAAGACCCCCGAGGGAAAGTCCCGCCCAAGACCAAGCCGACGAGAAGAAGTCGCGAATCAACATATCGACCGACCGAACTCATCCAAGAGGAGGAAGAACCTCGAGGACTTGATGAAAAGAACAACGGAAAGCTACGACAGTTTCCTCGCTTCGCAGAAAAGATTGCAGAAAGTCAAGCTACCCTCAAAGTTCAAGCCTTCAAACCACTCAAAATACGATGGGAAAACAGAGCCCGCATAATGGCTCGAGTCTACTCACAATCCATTGAGTCGGGTTAGAGGAGATGATGACGCAAAAGCCGCCTTCTTTCCCATGGCCCTAGAGGCTCTATCGCTCCAATGGTTCGACAAGATCAAGAGGGCTCAATCCGACATCGGGAAGACTTACGTAAAGCGCGCTCAGAAGCAACTTCGCAGAGGATCATCACCCATCCTATTACTCAGCCGAGTTGAAAAGCCTCAAGCGTAAGCCGAGAGTCCCCGAGAGACTACTACCAAAGATTTGGGGAGATGAGATCCCAAGTACATGACATCACCGAAAGAGAAGTGATAGACGCCTTCAACGGGATCTTCTCAAGATGGCGCTCTCGATTTCTATAAAGACAACCCGAGGACAAACGAAAGGTTCAAGCTTATCAAGGAGAAGATGATCGGGTCAAGAAAGAACCCGAGACCGCTTTCAAGAAAGAAAGAACCTCGAAGGCCCAAAAAAAGGATCAAACAACTCTCAACAAAGAAAAGAAGCGAGGACCGCACAATACTGCCGCAATGGCGAGAAGTCAAAGAAACCCTACAAGCAAAGGTTCAACAACAACAACAATGGCGGCATAGAAATGTATAATATCAAGCTAGAAGACCTACCCCTCGCATCTACCACACCCCGAGCTCCGCACACGCCGGGAACGCACAACATTCCGTGAGAAGTACAAGGGAGGAAACAACTCGCTCAAAAGGGAAACAATCAAGAAAACAGAGAAGAAACCAAGAAGAGCCAAAGACAGGGGATTTCCGTAAAGCAACGAGATCCTTGAACGTCATATTCTCTCCGTGTACCCGGTTCAAAGAGCAAGAGACAAGACAAGCTAGCACTCCGATCAATCATGGCGCCAGAACCCGCAACACCACGCTACCTCAATTGGTCCCAATACCCGATTCAATTCACCGTAGAGGATCAATGGACAAGTGTGGGCAACGCCGCCTGATCCTTTGGTACCGAACCTACAATAGCCGGAGTAACCGCTACCAAGGTGTTGATCGATGGAGGAGCAGATTGAACATCATATTTTTAGAAACACCGACAAGATGGGACTAGACCTCTCCTGACCGACGCCCTTCAAGCACTCCTTTCTATGGAATAGTACCCTGGACGAAAGCGTACCATACTAGTTGGACAAGTCACCTTGCCGCTTACATTTGGATCTCTATCAAATTACCGGACAGAGTACATCAAGTTTGAAGTGGCGTATCTCGAGTCACCATACCATGCCATTATGGGGAGACCTCGCTATTGCAAAAATTCATGGCTATTCCACACTACCCATATCTTCTCGCTAAAGATGCCAAAGACCTTTTGGGGTTCTTTCAATCAAAGGAGACCTCAAGAAAGCTTTTCGAGTGTGACGCAAGCCGTGGAAATTGCAAACAAGACAGAGAGCTCTTAGAGAAAAAGAACTCAGCCGGATGGCGGAGGATACGAATCCGTAAGAACTCGAGATACCGCCAAAAAAAGCAAGCAATTCGATTCCACCGAGAAGAGGCCGACGCCAAGCACATTGATCTACGTGATCGCGATCCATCAAAGACGGCGATCATCACGCCCACCTATCTCCAAAATAGAACTCAAGCCACCAGCCTTCCTAAGGCAAAGACAAAGATATATTTGCCCGAAACCGGCGCAGACATGCCCTAAGTACCAAGGAGCTAGCCGAGCACAGAATTGACATCAATATGGGATCCAAACCCATCAAGCAAAGACTAAGGAGGTTCTCACCGTAAAAGAAGGAGGCCATCAAAAGGAGATTGCAAAACTACTCGCAGCAGATTCATCGTGAGAAATCCTACATCCCGACCGCTAGCCAACCCGGTTCTCGTTCGCCAGAAGAACACCTCGATCGGGCGAATGTGTGTGGACTACACAGACCTGAATAAGCACGCCAAAAGATCCCTTCGGGCTACCAAGGATTGACCAAATAGTGGACTCTACAAAGAGATCAGCTCTACTATCGTTTTGGACTCGCTACTCAGATATCACCAGATTGCAATCAAGAAAGAAGATCGTGAGCAAGACCTCTTTATCACCCCTTCGTGCCTACCGCTACAAAACAATGTCCTTCGGATTGAAGAACGCCGGAGCAACGTATCAAAGAGCGATACGACTTGTTTGGGAAAGCCGACAAGCAAAATGCCGGCATACGTGACGACGTGGTGGTGAAGACCGTGGAGAACCGTAGACTCGATCCAAGACCGAAGAGACCTTCAAGAACCTCAACAAGTGGAAATGGAAGCTCAATCCAACAAAATGCGTCTTTGAGTACCTTCGACAGCTACTACGCTTTCTTGGTCAAAGAACAGAGGTATCAAAGCCAGCACTAAGCAAATCAAGGCAATCACCGAGATGACACAACCCCGAAGCATCAAGGACGCCCGTAAGCTCACAGGGTGCATGGCGGCACTAAACAGATTCATATCTAAGCTTGGAGAGAAAGGGCTACCCTTCTTCAAACTCATCAAGACCAAAGGAGAATTCAAATGGACAAAGGATGCGCATAAAGGTGTTTGAAGAACTCAAACAAGACCTTACAAAATGCTCCAGTCCTAACACCTCCAAAGGATCAAGAAGAACTCCCCGCTCTATATAGCAAAGAACAAATACGTGGTCACTCAAAGAATCATCGTGGAAAGAGAAGAGCCCGAGCAACCTAACAAAGTCCGAGGCCGCTTTACTACGTGAGCGAGGTTCTATCTCGAGTCCAAGGCTCGATACCCTCACGTACAAAAACTACTCTACTCCATACCGATCATATCAAGGAAGCTACGACACTACTCGACAAATACAAGATCACAAAGTGGTAATCGACTCACCACTAGGCGACATCCCGAGGAACAGGGATTCAACAGTGCCGCATATCAAAATGGGCGTGGAACTCGGAGCATTGAATCTAGAGTTCACCCCAAGAAGAGCAATCAAATCCCGTGCGCTACCGGACTTCATAGCGAATGGATCGGAGCTCCAACAACCCATATCCGATGACATCAAGAAACACTAGAACATGTACTTCGATGGATCGCTTGAAGCTAGGGGGAGCAGGAGCCGGATTTTATTCATATCTCCGTAAGGAAGGCAACTCAAGTACGTCTTTGCAAATCATGTGGCAAAAGCTACAAACAATGAGGCGTAATATGAAGCGATCATCCATGGCCTCAAGATAGCAAGAACTCGGGAATCAAGAGACTACAAGTATACGGCGACTCGCGGTTGTCATCAATCAAGTCAATAAGGACTGGACCGCACAAAGGACAACATGGGCCTCTATTGCACGTGGCGCGCAAGCCGAAAAGAACTTCCAAGGCCTAGAGATCCTACACGCGCTCGTGAGATGCGAACGTGGCGGCGACGTGCTAGCCAAACTCGACCGACAGGCACAAGTCCCACCGTGAGTATTCGCCGAAGAACTCTTGAAGCAATCCATCAAGGAGAACCTTAAGAAGACAACATGGAGCAATGCGCTCTAAACGGAGTAATGATAATCTCTCGTGTCGAAGAACAACTCCCCTCGGTTCGAAGACATCATAAACTTCATCAACAACAAGACACTACCCGAAGACAAAACCGAAGCAACCGGATCTTGAGAAGAAGCAAGAACTACGTGCTCATCAAAGACAAGCTTTACAAAAGAGCAAAGATCATCGAGAGTATTACTCAAATGCATAAGCTCAAGAAGGAAAAGACATCCTCCAAGAAATCCACTGATGTTTGTGGAAACCACGCAGCGGCCAAGAACCCTCGTGGGAAAAGCATTCGCAACAGGATACCATCGCCAACAAGTGCTCAAAGACGTGAAGAACTCGTCCGAAGATGCAAAGGATGCCGATGTTCGCAAGAAGAGCGCATGTGCCAAAGACACAACTTGATCTCGCATACCACCATCATGGCCTTTTTTCGTCGGGATTGGATCAAGTCGGACCACTCAAGAGAGCAAAAGGAGGATATGAGTATATCTACGCCGCCATCGACAAATTCACCAAATGGATAGAATACAAGCCATTGGTCACCTTCACTCCACCAAGGCGCCGAGTTCATCCAAGAGATCATGCACGATTCGATGCCCAACAGATCATCATCGACCTCGGATCACCGCTCACGGCGGCATCCAAGATCGGGCACAAGATTGTGGCATACGGATAGATTATGCCTCCGTAGCACACCCTCAGGCTAACGGACAAGTCGAAGAGCAAACGGACTCATCCTTGCCTGACCGAAACCAAGACTATACGAAGAACTCAAGGATTACGGAGCCAAGTGGATCAAGAACTCCCAAAAAGTCGCCCGGGGCCTAAGAACTCAAATCACAGAGCAACAGGCTATTCACCCTTCTTCCCGACCTATGGATCGAAGCCGCTTCTACCAAGCCAGACCTCATTTGGAGCTCTCCAAGAATCGAGCAATTTGAAGAAGGAGAAGGAGAAATGCATAAGAAGACTAGAAATCGACCGTGCGTATAGGTTAGATCAAATGCCATCCTCCGTAACGCAAGATATCCGCAAGACTAAGAAGGCATTATGACAAGAGCACACGCCCAAGAAAAACTCAACCCAGAGATCAAGTACTCAAGAGAAACCAAAAGACGTAAGGCAAGCACAAATTGCTCAAATTATGGGAAGGACCATATATCGTCAAAGGAGTATCGACCAGGAACCTACAAGTCGATGACCATGCAAGGAGAAGAAGTCAGAAACTCTTGGCACATAAACCAGCTCGTAAGGTTCTATCCATAATCGAGAAACTCAAGGTAGCGTAAGAGAAGCAGAGCGCAAAAACAACTCCGATACTTCAAGAAGAAGAAGATCAAGCCCCGAGAAGAACTCGACCATCCAAAGAGGTCACCAAACACGCAGCCCACCAGTGCACTTCAAGAAAAACAAGTCGCCTAGAGTGAAGCCGCATGCCTCCTAACGGAGAAGAACAAGACAGCCCGAATTGGCACTTCACAAGAAGAAGTCGACTAAAAGAAGGCAAACCCCGACCACCGTAACGGAGGTCAAATTCCAAGGGTGGAACCACGCGAAGTCCTAGCTCCTCGAATAGCGCCCACACCTTAAATCCTAGCGGAAGATCGTGAACTTCGACTCTTGAAAAAGAGGACGCTGGGATTGGCCCGCTTAGGTCGCAGAGGCCATCAAGGGTCCGTAAAGTGCCACTATGTCCAATGACGGCGACGGGCCTTTCGAATCGGGCGTGAACGGTGTAGTGTTGTGAAATAGAAACCCATCGCCTCCACACAAGTCTCTCGAAAAGCGTAGAGCAGCCCAAAACCAGGCAAGGTGGATTGTAGTGTTATGAAATAGGAACCCAACCATCTTGACCTTCAGTCCCCAGCGGCACTTAAATGGGCCCGGGACCGAGAACCCTTCAAGGGACGTCATGCGATAGTCCACCGATAGCATGGGAGAGCCCTAGCCCGATGAGGCAACCCCCCGAAGTTAGAACAACTCTTTCAGAGCACGACTCCACCAAAATACACTAGCATGTCCAAGAGAGGACAAAAACGCTAGAGGGCCTAAAAGGAGAAACCCAACGGCCCGAGAAACCCTCTCCGAACAACCGTGACAAGTCTCGGAAGAAGACGCAAGTCACATGCCGCAGGAAAACAACCCCTGGCAAAATGGGGGACGCCCCAACCACCATCAAGAAGTCTACAAGAAGGACGGGCCAATCTTTAGATGAACAACCCCGAGACCAAGAGCAAGACTCTATCATCTTAAGCAAGTCCAAGGAAAAGACGAGCTGAATCTTCGATGAACAACCCCAAGACCGGAGCAAGACTCTATCATCTTGACAAGTCCAAGGAAAAGACGAAATGAATCTTCAAATGAACAACCCCTCAAGACCGTGAGCAAGACTCTATCATCTTCAAAGAAGTCCAAAGAAAGGATGAGTTGAATCTTCGGAAGAACAACCCCAAGACCAAGAGCAAGACTCTATCACCTCCAAAGAAGTCTACGAAAGGACGAGCTGAATCTTCGTAAGAACAACCCCAAGACCGTGAGCAAGCCTCTACAACTATTTTCAAAGAAATCTACAGAGAAGACGAAATGACACTCCGAAAAAAGAAATCTGAATTCGAGAGCAAGACTCCACTCATCATGACAAGTCTCGTGAAGAAGACAGTGTCATGTCGAGAAAAACAATCCCGACAAACCGTAGCAAGACTCTACAAATATCCCCAACCAAGTCTACGTAAAAGGCGGGTTGACTCTCCAAAAAAACACCCCCGGATTTTAGGAGAAGAACTTCAAGACTACCTTCAAAGAAAGTCTACAGAGACAGAAAGCCGATTCCTTCAGAAAAGAACTCAAGTAATCAAGCAAGACTCCAATCTACTATGGCAAAACCTACGAGCAGTCTAGCCGACGCCACCAAGGAAGAAACAACCCAAAGGTGCACAAGGACAAGATCCTACGCTACCTTCGCCAGATCTACAAGAAGACAAGTCGACAAATCAAGAAAAACAAAGATCGACAACTCGGGCGTAACTTCAACACCATGAATAGCCAAGTCCACCGAAAGACAAGTCGGACCATCACCGAGACAACATCGATGTCACGGAGCACAACTCCAAACTACTCGGCACGAACCTACAAGAAGGATATAAGAGCCTAAGCCTAAGGAAGAACTCTAAAGGCGCAATCGCAACAAGTCATCCCAAGGAGAAGAGCTCGGAAGACCACAAAGAAAGAACAAGCATAGAACAAATCGCAACAAGTCTCGCACAAAGGCGCATCGATTCATACAAAAATACAAGTACGTAATGGATAAAGGGACGTATATCTTTATTCAACACCTTCAAGATTACAAGTTACATGAGAAACAACTCCCTACAAGATACAAAGAAGACTCGGATGCACGGGAGCCCAACTAGAACTCTCGCGTACAAGATACAAAGAAGACCCTCGGGCACTATAATCCTAAAGAGTACAACACCGCAGTGAGAAACCGAAACCGCATCCAATGGCGAAGAAGACGGAGCACTCTCGACCTGTATCCGAACCCTAAGAGCCCGATCCCAATGACTCGTGGCTACTTTGAAGTCAAGACCCCTTGCGCCCAAGTCCATAAACACTGAGCTCGAAGAACCCCTGACGGCGGCAAATAATGGACCCCGTGGATCAAGATAAGTGACCGGGCGAAGAAAAGAACCCTCTACGTAAGGCTCCGAGTTCACCATGTCGCAGCCAGGATGAAAGAGCCCAAAGGGAACGCCAACTCCACAAAGAGTAGAAGGAAGCGCACCCAAAGAGCACCATCTTCAGCATTCCTCAAAGGCACAACCTTCCCTCGAAGATGAGCGGCGACCAATACCGGTTGGGAAGCCGCATATGTCTACCCAAGCGGCGAGGAAGGAGAGCAAATAGGACCGTGGAGGGTAACCGAAAAGAACCCTACCCGACCCACACCAAGAAAAAAAAAGGAGGAGAGGAGATCATCTTAGATCACAAGACATCCCGCACTCACCCCTCAAACTTTCCCCGGTGTGGAATCGCCAGAGGAATAGCCTGCCGCTATTCCCAATCACAAGACATCCCTCACTACGTAAGAACTCGAAAGGCTAAAAAGACGCCCCTGGGGCTGATCCAACTCACTCAAAGGCACCGCCATGGATCCAAGCTCGTAATGAAGCTTTTTCCTACGAGAAGAGAGACAGTCCAGAGCAAGAAGAAGCGTAGAAGAAGAAAAAGACACTCCGATCCTCACCGGGCGTAACGGGCCATATTTATAGGCGAACCAAAGACGCCTATAGACCAAGTCTACGTAAGACGCAGGCAACCAAAGAAAAACAAAAGGTCACCTCAAATCACGCTAGAAGGGAATTTATGGCAATGACTCGCCATGCAATCGACGCTTCCCGAAAAACGGAGCGCAGTAAAAGCGCACTATGACTCCCGTGACCGCACGGAAAAAGAGAAACGGTCAAAAATCCCAGGAAAAATGAAGAACCTCTAAAGAGCTCAATCTACAGAAGAGCTCTTAGACGCTCGGGGGCTATAGGATACCCGGGCACGATTTTTTACAAAAGAGTTCTCGACAACGAGAAGAACTCAAGACCTTCCAAATTTTGTACCAAACAACAAGAAGCTCGAGGGTTACACCCTACGGGTGCACTTTTTTTCTAAAAAGTGCACACCGTATGAAGACAACAAGAACCACATCAAGGCCACACCCGAGAAGAGCAAACAACTCTCATGACTCAAACTTGAGATGCTCTGGGGCTAAGGAACAAGGCTCTCCTTTCAAGAAAGAAGAGCTCCGACGACGGAAGAACTCAAGAAGGAGGAGAAGAACTCAAAGACCTTCCAAAATCTTTGTGTTAATGTCACACCCCAAAATTTCCATTTTGGGTTGTGAATAGAAAACACTGAATAAAATAAAATATTTTAATGTTTATATAAAATTTTCCAAGTTTAGTTTAATTTAGTGCAAATTTAGTTATAGAAAAAAAATGTTTTAAAACCTTTTGAATTAATTTGATGGGTTGTTGCTTGATGTAATGTTTGTTTGTCGCTTAAGTTTTGTGTTTTAACTGTGCTAAGTTTTAAGGTGTAGTTAGGGGTGACGATCTCCTCTCCCTACTCTCTCTCTTATCTTATTCTTCTACCAAATTGCTTGTTTTTCTAATTCACTTCTTGTTGGAAGTTTCCCTCCCAATCTTTTGTCTCTTGCTCCGCATCGCCTCTATATGATCAATCTTCTTCAATCCATCCAAAAACGTTTGTGCTTTTCTCTCTCAGTAGCTTTCTCTCGCACTTTCTCGATAGTTTTTCTTTTCCTAAATCGTCCCAAGTATCTTTTCATAAGCTAAAAATACTTTATTTTGGTTCATCATGATCAAAAAGTGTCTCTCGAGAATTATTCTAGAATTTTCAGAGCCTTCGGTATTTTTCGTGGCTTAAAAAATGAATTCTAGACTTTTCTAGAATTAATTTAATCCCGAAATTATAAAATATCCCAATTTTTCACCGACCAACCCTACCTATATATACATGCCGGGCGAAGCCCTCGACGCGCTGATTTTCGTGGCACGGCCCGCTTTCGAGCCGCCACCCAAACTCCTACATCTATCGCCGGTTCGCCTCATCTAGGGTTCCCGCGAACTCTCCGGCGATCTTTTCCCCGCGCGTTCGCCGCGTCCAGCGAATTCCGCTCCCACCAAAAGGTAGCTCTCTGCCGTGCTCTTCGCCGTGGTATATTTGTTTGTCCCGATCCGCGCCCATTTGACCGAGTTCCCCGACGTTTTGTTTCCAATCTAATTCCGCGAGGTCGTCCATGGAGGTTAGTCGTCAACTTCGTCGCCCCCGACCACCGCCCGTCCCCGAGTCGCCCGCCTCCCTCCCACCGCCGACTCGCGGACCACGCCACCTCCCCGCATCCCCGTGCCGCCTCGCTCTCGCCCCCCGAAATAAGCTGCCGTCAAGGCGAAAGTGAACGGCATGGCCGCCGCCGCCGCCAAGGCGCTGCGGCGCCGCGCCCCCCCTCCGCCCGCTGCGGGCCCGCGCCGTAGGGCGCCTGCCAGCGCCCGCCGGCCGCCAAGCCCCCCCGCCGAGCCCCTTCCCCGCCCCAGACGAACAAAGACAAATGGTCGCTCACGTGAAGAAGAAGAACCAAGGTAGAAGAAGGACCTTTCCGTAATTATTTATTTTCCGTCAATCGCAGATATGTCCCGGACAAGATATCGCCCGCCGCTTTCTCCGCTTTAAGTCCGATTCGAAATCGCTCCAGCTTGCATTAGAATCGTATCTTCATGCTCTACACAGAGGGAGTAACGCTTTATCATGTCACTCATCTCAGAATTTATTTATTTAAATTCAATTAGCATAATGCTTTTATGTAATTGGATTTATAAATAAAAGTAATGTAGGTTTTACACCTCGGTGATTTCGGAAATAAAATGCCAATGTGATTAATTGCTAATCTTAATATGTTTCTAAATTATAATTTGCTTAGATCAAACACGCTCCATATGATAACTTGTTTACCTCTCATGTGTAATCAATTTATTTTGCAAAGATAAAACTAAACATGATTAAATTATATGACATGTTCACAAATAAAATATGTCTACATCCAACTCGATTTGAATTCAAATTTGATGTGACTAATCCAAATTAATGTTATTCACATGATTTTCATATATTAAAAGAAGTCAAGCATGTAGGTTTCTCTAATCTTTTTATATTTATAATTTAAACTCGATAGTCGCTTTCTTTTAACGATAGCTCGTCTTCGGTGTTTCTTATGCTCTCTTGATCGTAAAGCAACGAAGTTCTCTTTAGCATGTTATTTTTGCTATGACCGGTGTATCACTCTTAGTTTATTCTTTTTTGTCCGATTGTATGTGTGGTGCTTGCTACGAGTAGAACGAGGACCACTTGTGAGCGTTGAAGATCGGAACATGATGGTCGGAAGCAACATATGAGAAAGTTGGAGCAACTATAAAAGGCAAGTATAGTTTTGGGATATGCTATCTTTAAACCATGATCATATGACTTGAATGATGTTTATGCGACTAACGCTAAACATGACTATTAGCAACATGTGGACTTGTCTCCGTAAGTGGTCACCGACAACCGCATAACCGTGAGGGCTATATGGCTCGCTTTAGCCGATCAAAGGACCTCTTCTAACTTGTTAGAGGTTACCGAAAGGCGCAAAAGGGGAGTTTCGGGTTGGGTGTAGTGCGTTTCTGTCCATATGAGTATAGCCATTAGGTATTGTGCCATTTTTGAAGGGGGAGCTCTACATTCGCAGGGCTTTAAATCCTAGCGGCCCTAACCCTTTAGGACGACCCTTTGATAGGCTCTATATGGTTTCCGGTGTTTAGGCCTAATTAACCTACTCATTTGGAAAACATGACTTACAAAGGAAAAGTGTACACCTCTCAAGCTAGCAGAGTAAAATCGGGTATATCACCCGTGCTCACGGTCCATGAGCGCCTTGGAACTCTTGCATTAAAGATGATGACCTATGTTTGTTTAATAGTTCATAATTTATCGCTTATGTTCTACATTATTATGTTATAGTGATCATGGGTTATTGGTAAGGTATTGCCTTACTATATTTGCCGAAGTTCGACATGGACTCATCCTTGCTATTTCACTACACTAGTTTATAGCTTAAAGTTGCTTGGAAGATTGATGGAGTCGCAAAGTTCTCGTAAGACCGATAGAAGTGCTAGGCATATGTTACCCCCAAATCCACCCCTCGTGAAGATTGGAGCTTAAAGATTAGTTAACGCTTCGCCATACTGATGTAAGTGTTGTTTATATGTATATTTCCGCTATATAACATTGTTTCGATATACTTTATTCTGTTGTCATATGTGTGGACTTCCCCGGCACACATATGGTGAGTGTCCGGGTCTTTTTGGAAAACCCGGCGCGGATGCCCAAAAAGCAAGAAGCTCGGGGGCTACACTCCTACGGGTGCACTTTTTTCAAAATTGCACTCCATAAGATGATCTTGAAGACCATATCAAGGCCTCGCCCGAGAAGAGCAAGACAACCCTCATGACTCGACCTTGAGATGCTCGGGGCTTGTGGATACAGATCACCAAAGAACTCTACCGAAGTTGTTCGCAGGGTTCTATCCTAGCCTCGCGGCCACTAACAACCCCCGTAAGTCAATGGAAGCATAGCTACGGTGACTTCTGCTTGTAACTAGGATAGAACACTAGTCGATTACCTTGTTTAGAGTTCGGTGTTCGGGTTCCTCTACCGACAACCCTCTCTCAGATCCGACTAGATCGAAGCGAAGTTCCTTGGCCCCTTAGACTATAAAAGGCGGCCAAGGAGCACCTCAGAGGAGAGCAACGAACATACAGTAACACAAGCTTGGCCACGACCAAATAGAGAGCTTCATAGCCGATTCCCGGCTAATCCCATCAATCGAAAACAAAGCTCACGCCGACCGGACGAAGGTCTTACTCATCCTGATCGAGGGCCCGAACCAAAGATATAAAAATCCCGCCTCCATGTCACCGCACAACAAACCGCCGGGCTCCAGTTCATCGAGGCTCGAACAAACTGCCCGGTTCACCCCGTGGCAGGCTCTCGGTCGTAAAACATCGACAATATTATGCTATAACAAAATGTCAACAAGTTCCCCCAAGCTTACCCTTTGCTAGTCCCTAGTAAAGCCAAACTTAGCAATGGATCGAGTTGCTGCAACGCCTTCACACCTCAAAAGTACACATGCTTTCAAGCAAAATTTCTCCTCCGTATAAAACTTGCTCAAATTTCAACTTACCCATATTACCATTAACCATGGAGCTTATAGCCTTTTCTTGGGATCTTGGGTAATTGAAAGATAGAACAATCAAGTCAAGCACCATGTCTCAAACTCTTTGTTCAACCTTCATTCTCGAGTTTTTGCAAGTTTTCAAAATAAAACTCAAAAGTTCCTTTGTATGACTCTCTCAAGTCTCTCATTTGTGGTATTTGTGGATCATCACTTAGACAATAATGTTATGTTGCCTTTCTCTCATAGTATGTGGTGTTTTTGGAATAAGGCAAGAGGACACTATGCCTTCTTCTCTCTCACCCTATATCTAAGGTTTATATCCGAGCTCATAGGTGGGAGAAACTAAATTTACTTACTAAGCATATATTGTAAGTTCAAGCAATGGATCCAAAGTTACGAGTCACACCGATCAAGTGGTGCATGTGTACAAAGGGATAGAATATAGTGGATAAGGGGTATAGTAAAGAATGAATGAGGGAAAGCTTACTTTTGCTCCTTGAGAAATCATCTCTCTTTTTTGAAATTTGGAAACTCAGAGAGAACCCGGGTTGTATTATTATTTTTTCTTTATTTTTCTTTTTATGGAGAGGCGAGCATCTAAGTACCCATTTGAAATCTCTATGTTTGGTTTTGGAAATTGATGACACATTTGTGGTACTAATCCTTTGCTCTAAGTGTGACTTATGAGATAGGATTAGATGGATGACAAGGAGCATGATGATCATGAACATGGACGATGATGGTGGACATGATGGATCGCCAAGCTCGATGATCAGCTTGAGAGGAGCCCGAGAGATCAAGGCAAAGGTATCTTGATAGGGTTTTCCTTTCGGTGATCAAGACACGATAGAGCGTGGTGATCACATTATAGGATAGATAGCCGACTATCAAGAGGGATGCCGCGACAATCCTTTGGTGAAGTGCTTCTAGGTCCAATTGACTTGCATATTGCATTTAGGACAATGAGAGCACTAACTCTCGATCTTGCCTAACTTATCGACGTAAACATATGTGATAACGGGTATCATCTTCGACGTGTTGGCAATATATGGCAAGAGGCTAAACAAGGTTGAAGCAAAGGGCAACAACAACTTGAAGAACATGCCGAAAAAGGTGACCGGACGCCGAGGATCGACCGACGCACCGACCGGTGGCTCCGGTCAACCGCCTAGCGCGAGAGCTCGCAGATGGGTTTTGGCCGACGCCGCCGACCGAACTCCTACGGATGCTTCCGGTGCTTGACCGAACCGGTGACCGGACGCGCCGAGGGAGCCGTCACCGGGCCGTGATCTTCGCCGACAGACCGTAAGGGGATCGACTCACGACCGACTCGCCGGTGAGTCCTGGCCAACTCGCAGAAGCCCATTTCAAAGCTCAACGGCTCCATTTCGTGAGGGTGGGCTATATATATGGGTTTGCCCGGTTCCTAGCCCCTCTCTTGCATATTTGAACACTCTAACTTGCTTGTGAGCATTTGAGACTCCTCTCCACTCATCTCTCCATCCATAACTCGAATTCTGGTGAGATTGAGAGTGATAGAAGTGCATTGCATTGGTGATTGCATCTAGAGGCACTCCATCCTTGGAGAAGCCGCGGATTCTTGTTTTCTTGGGAATTTGCCCAAGACTCCTAGCTGCTTGGAGCAAGAGGCGGTGTTGAGCCTGATTGGAGCTTGTTCGAGGCCACACCGGGTGGATTTGTGAGGGGTCGCTCCTTACCCCGCGGAGATTCGCGAAAGGAGCACTAGTGGATTGCTCGTGGCTTGTTGGACCCTCTTGTGATCGCTTGCTTGAGCTCCCACCGATTTGGCATCGCCATTGCTTAACAACCGCCAAGTGAGTGTGTCGCCACAATGGGGACTAGCGTGTCGGCAAGCACGTGAACCTCGGTGAAAAATCATCGTGTCAATTGTTCTTGCTCGTTGGAGATTTCTTTGTACACGGTGATTGGCTACAACCTCGACACTACAACGGTGGTATTGTATTCTAGCACCTCTTTGCATTACTTAGTAGTGTATCTTGTTAGGGTGCTTAGTTGTTTTAGATTGAGTAGCTTGTGTAGGTTACTTAGTCTTGTTTTAGCTCCTAGTGGTAATTTAGTTAAGTCTTGTTTGTTCACCTAGGAGTAAACTAGCGACACAGCTCTTGTGTGAAATTAGAGACAATAGAATTGACTTGTGGCTTGCCTAGCTAATTCATAGCACCGCTTATTTAGCTTCGCCATCTTATTGTCTAATCCGTTTGTTTAGTGTTGTTGCAAGGAATTTTAATAGACTATTCACTCCCTCCCCCTCTAGCCATTAGGACCTTTCAAGTGGTATCAAAGCCGAGGCATCATGTTTAGAAGGCTTAACAACCTACGGTGACAAAATGGTGTTGAACTTTCATGTCAACAACACCAAGAAGGTGCCACCTTTCGATGGCACCAACTTTGGGCATTGGAAGTTGAAGATGACCGCACACCTCAAGCAAATAAATAGAGAAGTGTGGGTCGTGACCGAAAAGAAGTTTGAGGTGGCAAAGCCAAATGAACCAACCGCATTGGAGGAGAAGAAGATATATGCCAATGATGTGGCCATGAGTGCTTTTCATGAGGCATTCAATGACCGAGTGTTTGAGCAAGTCAAGTCACTCACCAGTGCACATGATATATGGAAGAAGCTAGAAGAGTGCTATGAAGGCACCGAAGGCGCCAAGCAAGCAAAAGCTTACATCAAGCTAGAGCAATTCAATAGCTTCAAGATGAAGGAAGATGAAAGTGTGCCGGAGATGTTCCACCGCATGCAAGTGTTGGTGAACGATCTCAATGCACTTGGTGAAGATATCAAGGACAAGACCTTCAACATGAAGTTCTTGAGGTGCTTACCGGAGAGATTCAAGATGCTCAAGACGGTTTTAGTGAAGACCAACTTGAAGGATTTGACACCCAACCAATTGCTTGATGAGGTGATGACTGATGATTCATTTAGAGATGATTCAAAGAAGCAAGAGCTCATCAACAAGGCAAACAAGAAAGATGACAAGAAAGGCTTAGCACTCAAGGCTAGCTCCTCATCCAAGGGCAAGAAGAAGAAAGAAGAGTCTAGTGACGATGAAGGAGATGGCACTTCTACAAGTGGAAGTGAAGTGGATGAGCAAATGGCTCTCTTTGTGAGAAGGTTGGGCAAGTATGTGAAGAAGACATACATCAACAAGAAGAACAAGAAGCAATCATCCAAGAAGAGAAAGGATGGCAAGAATGAAGGCAACATGACATGCTTTTGATGCCATGATGATTGCCATCTCATTGCCGAATGCCCATATGAGAGTAATGATGAGAAGGGCATCAAGAAGGCAAGGAAGAAGAATGATGCCAAGAATGAGAAGAAGGACAAGCCCAAGAAGAAGAATGAGTCATATGTGGCTACTTGGGATAGTGATGGCTCATCCTCTTCAAGTGATGAAGAAGAGGACAAGAAGAACAAGAAGAAGGGACAAGCTCACCTTTTCTATGCATGACAATATCTCCCCTGACACTCCTTCATGCTTCATGGCTAAGGCCACTAAGGTACAATCTATCACTAAAGATGATGATGATGATAGTGATAGTGATAGTGATGATGAGGAGCCAACTCACACTAGGGAGGAGTTGCAAAGCATGCTTGATGATTGCATTACCATGTTCAAGCAAAGTAGGAAGGAATGCAAGGGCTTGCGTAAGGAAACAAAGAGCCTTAAGCAAGAACTTGATGAGCTTCGCATCTTATGAGAGTCTAGAGGTAGACCATAAGAAGCTTGAGAAATCTCATTCTAAGTTAGAGAAAGCTCATTCCTCTCTACTTGATGAGCACAAGTTGTGCTTAGTTGAGGACAAGGTTGATACATGTAATGCAAGCATCATGTGTGATATCCTAGTTGATGAATCAACCCCTACATGTGTAGCCTCCACTAGCTCTATCACTACCATATCCATCTCTAGTGAAGATAATGACAACCCTATGCTTATTCATGAGAATGCATGTTTAAAGAGGGATGTAAAGGAGCTCAATCACACCTTGGCTAAGGCTTATGGTGGTGAGGACCGCTTGCTTATGTGCTTGGGTAGCCAAAGGGCATCCTTATACAAGGAGGGCTTAGGCTATATCCCCAAGAAAGGCAAGGCCGCCCTTGTAACTCACAAGACTCATTTTGTGAAGAACAATGGTAGCTATTGCAAAGCTTGCAAGCAAGTTGGTCATGTAGAGCAAAAGTGCATGAACAAGAAAACCAATGTCTCTTCGATTAAGCTTGATCATTCATATATGCTTGTGAAGAAGGACAATGGTGTTCGTATAGGTACATTGGTACACCATAGATGGGCTCAAAAAGAAAGCCATTTGGGTACCAAAGGCCTTGGTGACTAACCTTGAAGGACCCAAAAAGGTTTGGGTACCTAAGAAGAATTGATCTCTTTTTGTAGGTCAATTATCGCGCTCGGAGGAGAGCATTGATAATGGATAGTGGGTGCACTCAACACATGACCGAGATTCTCATATGTTCAAGTCTATTAGCATCAAGGGCATTGATGAGTATGAGTCAATCACATTTGGCAAATGACAAGAGAGGCAATGTGTTGGGTCTTGGCAAGATAGCAATTACTCAAGAGAAGAGCTTGTCAAAGGTGTTGCTAGTTGATCATCTTGATTACAATCTATTGCCGGTTTCTCAACTTTGTGATCTTGGTTACAAATGCATATTCACAAGCCAAGAAGTTGAAGTGGTTAGTGGTGATGGTGCCAATATGATCTTCAAGGGATTTAGATATGGTGATCTCTACCTTGTTGATTTCAAGTCAAAGGAAGCTCAATTGACAACATGTCTACTCAAAGGCTAGCAAAGGGTGGTTGTGGCATAGAAGGCTTGGTCATGTTGGGATGAAGCAATTGAACAAGTTAGTAAAGCATGACTTGGTTAGAGGCTTGAGTGATGTCAAGTTTGAGAAGGACAAACCTTGTGGAGCATGTCAAGCCGGCAAGCAACATGGCAATGCACATCCAACCAAGAGCACAATGAGTACAAGCAAGGTATTTGAGTTGCTACACATGGACTTGTTTGGGCCAACAACATACACTAGCATTGATGGTAACAAGTATGGTTTTGTCATAGTTGATAATTACACTAGATACACATGGGTGTTCTTTTGCATGACAAGAATGATGTATTTGAGCTTTTCAAGACATTTGTCAAGAGGGTTCAAAATGAATTTGAGACATCCATCAAGAAGATTAGAAGTGACAATGGGAGTGAGTTCAAGAATACAAGAATTGAAGAGTTGTGTGATGAGCTTGAATTGACATCAATTCTCACCAACCTACACTCCTCAATCCAATGGTGTAGTTGAGAGGAAGAATAGAACCTTGATTGAAATGGCAAGATCAATGCTTAGTGAGTACAATGTTAGTCACTCCTTTTGGGCCGAAGCAATCAACACGGCTTGCTATTGTAGCAACCCCGATCTATTGCCATGGTATGCTTGGGAAGACACCTTATGAGTTGCTAAATGGAAGGAAGCCCAACATTGATACTTTAGAGTCTCTGGATGCAAATGTTACATTCTCAAGAAAGGCACAAGATTGGGTAAATTTGACAAGAAGTGTGATGAAGGGTTCTTTAGTTGATATTCAACCACAAGCAAAGCATATAGAGTTTGGAACTTGGGTAGTGGCAAAACTTGAAGAAGTTCATGATGTGGAATTTGATGAAACCCAAGGCTCTCAAAATGAAGTTGAAAATCATGATGATGTGAGTGGTTCCAACTTGGAGAATGCAATGAGGAACATGGATGTTGGTGACATTCGGCCAAGGCAAGTTGGAGATGATGATGACACTCCATTGACTACCACTACCATTGAGATTGATGCAAATGAAGCAAGCACTAGTGGTACTCAAGATTAAGATCAAGAGCAACAAGCTAGTCCAACTACTCATCCTAGTCATCATGCAAGTGATGCAACCTTCCAACATTGCAAGAGATCATCCAATTGATCAAATTGTCGGTGACATCAATAGTGAAGTGATTACTAGAGGAAGATTGTCATCCTTTTGTGCTCACCATGCCTTTGTATCTCAAGAAGAGCCAAAGAATATTGAGAAGGCATTAGAGAAGGAACATTGATCAATGCCATGCATGAAGAGTTGAACAACTTCAAGAGAAATGATGTATGGGAATTGGTGGAAAGGCCAAAGAACTACAATGCGATTGGAACCAAGTGGGTCTTCAAGAACAAGCAAGATCAAGATGGAATTGTTGTTAGAAACAAGGCAAGGCAAGTAGCTCAAGGGTACACTCAAGTAGAGGGTCTTGACTTTGAGAGACCTATGCACCGGTTGCTAGACTTGAAGCAATTAGAATCTTGCTTGCCTATGCATGTGCACATGACATCAAGCTTTATCAAATGGATGTGAAGAGTGCATTCTTGAATGGCTTCATCAATGAGTTGGTATATGTTGAATAACCACCGGGCTTTGAAAATGAGAAGTATCCCAACCATGTCTACAAGTTGAAGAAGGCTTTGTATGGTTTGAAACAAGCACCAAGAGCATGGTATGAGAGGTTGAGAGATTTTCTCCTCTATAAAGGGTTCAAGATGGGCAAGGTGGACACCACTCTCTTCACCAAGAAGATTGGGAATGACTTGTTTGTGTTGCAAATCTATGTTGATGACATTATCTTTGGGTCAACCAATCAAGAATTTTGTGAAGAGTTTGCAAAGATGATGGCCAAAGAGTTTGAAATGTCAATGCTTGAGAGCTCACTTTCTTTCTTGGACTTCAAATTAAGCAATTGAAGAATGACACATTTGTTAGTCAAGGCAAGTACATCAAGGATATGATCAAGAAGTTTGATCTTCAAGATGCCAAGTCAATGTCCACACCAATGGCAACCAATGGAAGCTTAGACCCTGACCCTAGTGGCAACATGGTTGAACAAAAGAAATATCGGTCCATGATTGGTAGTTTGCTCTATGCAACCGCATCAAGACCGGACATTGCATTTAGTGTGGGCATGTGTGCTAGATATCAATCCGATCCAAGAGAAAGTCATCTCAAGGCAACAAAGAGAATTTTGAGGTACTTGAAGGGCACACAAGATGTTGGACTATGGTATCCAAAGGGATCCAAGTTTGATTTGATTGATATTCGATTTCGATTATGGAGGGTGCAAGATCAATAGAATGAGCACAAGTGGCACATGTCAATTCCTTGAAGGTCACTAGTGTCATGGTCTTCAAAGAAGCAAAATAGTGTTGCTCTTTCAACCGCTGAAGCCGAATACATAAGTGCGGGAAGTTGTTGCACTCAATTGCTTTGGATGAGGTCAACATTGAAGGATTTTGATTCAAATTTGACAAGGTTCCATTGTTTTGTGACAATGAAAGTGCAAGAAAGATGACCCAAAATCCGTTCAACATCCAAGAACAAAGCACATTGATATAAGGCACCACTTCATAAGAGATCATCAACAAAAGGGTGACATTTGTATCATGGGAATTGGCACCGAAGATCAACTAGCCGACATATTCACCAAGCCATTTGATGAGAAAAGATTTTGCATGCTAAAGGGAGAATTGAACATTATTGACTTCTCCAACTTGAGTTGATGCACCCCACTTATATAACATGCCTCTCCTTCGACAAAACCCAAGGTAAAAGTTGGTTGTCATGGCATTCATATTATGCTAAGGACTTGTTAGTGCATCTAGTCATCATGCATGTCAAATAGGCTCATTCATGGAAAATAAAATGTTTTCAATGTATGTGTGGCACCACTATTGCTTTGAATGCTTTTATGAACTAGTGGTGGCATATGACATGTTTATGGGCTTGCAATCCTAGTGTTGATTCTAGAAAATGCGCTCATGATGTGTATTCTAACATGGTGCAAGATAACCCTTATGAATATGAGGTGTGAAAAAAGCTTGTCCTTGGTTCAAACTTGAATACATGTTAAGGCAAGTGATCTAGATGAGACCACATGTGATACTTTGATTGACTTGATTTATCTCATTTACACCTTTTTGGTGATTGTTGACAAAGGGGGAGAAATAAGTCACAAAGATGTTGGAAAGGATCACAAATAGGGGGAGCAAGCTCATAGACTATTTGTGCATTTGTATGTGCATGATCATAATGAAATGTTGCATTGGCATTTTAAATTCAATATACATGATTGCTTGGTGTATGCTAGTTTTTGAAAATTGATTGATGTATTGACCAACTAGCATGCATAGGATGTATCTAGACAAAGCTCACATTTATGGCCTATAATGTTGATCTCACGGGGTATGTTGAGTTTTGATGATTGTCTAGTTACATGATGCTAAGGACTCCGATTGGTTTCACGCTTCAAAAAGTCCGAATTTAGAACCTTAGTTCTCTTTTGGTATTAGTATCTCTCCCCAAGATTTCTATCCATACATATGTGCCAAATTGATCCAAACACATGGAAGCACATATGTAGGGGAGCTACTACTACCAAAAACCTAACCTTGAAATGTTTGTCCAAACTATGATTCATGATCAAAATGCTATGGACAAGCAATTCAAGTTCAATTGAATTTTATTTCATATCTTTTGTGATTTTGGTTGTCATCAATTACCAAAAAAGGGGGAGATTGAAATCTCTATGTTTGGTTTTGGAAATTGATGACACACTTTGTGGTACTAATCCTTTGCTCTAAGTGTGACTTATGAGATAGGATTAGATGGATGACAAGGAGCATGATGATCATGAACATGGACGATGATGGTGGACATGATGGATCGCCAAGCTCGATGATCGGCCTTGAGAGGAGCCCGAGAGATCAAGGCAAAGGTATCTTGATAGGGTTTTCCTTTCGTGATCAAGACACGATAGAGCCGCAGTGATCACATTATAGGATAGATAGCCGACTATCAAGAGGGGATGCCGCCAATCCTTTTGTGAAGTGCTTCTAGGTCCAATTGACTTGCATATTGCATTTAGGACAATGAGAGCACTAACTTCGATCTTGCCTAACTTATCGACGCTAACATATGTGATAACGGTATCATCTTCGACGTGTTGGCAATATATGGCAAGAGGCGAAACAAGGTTGAAGCAAAGGGCAACAACAACTTGAAGAACATGTTTGAAAAAAGGTGACCTGGACGCCGGGGGATCGACCGACGCACCGACCGGTGGTTCCTGGCCAGTCCGCCAGCGTAGAGCTGGCAGATGGGGTTTTGGCCTGTGGCTGGGCGACCGAACCTCCCACGGATGCTTCCTGCTTGACCGAACCTGATGACCGGACGCCGCGAGGGAGCCGCTACCGTGGGCCGTGATCTTCGCCGACAGACCGTAAGGACCGGACTCGATGACCGACTCGGGCTGGGAGTCCCACAACCCGCAGGAAGCCCATTTCAAAGCTCAACGGCTCCATTTCGTGAGGTGGGCTATATATATGGGTTTGCCCGCCCTAGCCCCTCTCTTGCACATTTGAACACTCTAACTTGCTTGTGAGCATTTGAGACTCCTCTCCACTCATCTCCCATCCATAACTCAAATTCTTGGTGAGATTGAGAGAGATAGAAGTGCATTGCATTGGTGATTGCATCTAGAGGCACTCCATCCTTGGAGAAGCCGCTGGATTCTTGTTTTCTTGGGAATTTGCCCGTACCCCTAGCGGCTTGGAGCAAGAGGCGTGTGTTGAGCCTCGATTGAGCTTGTTCGAGGCCACACACCGGTGGATTTGTGAGGGGTCGCTCCTTACCCCCGCTGAGATTCGCTAAAAGGAGCACTAGTGGATTGCTCGCGGGTTTGTTGACCCTCTTGTGATCGCTTGCTTGAGCTCCCACCGGGATTTGGCACCCGCCATTGCTTAGCAACCGGCAAGTGAGTGTGTCGCCACAATGGGGGACTAGCGTGCCGGCAAGCACGTGAACCCTTCGTGAAAAAATCATCGTGTCAATTGTTCTTGCTCGTTGGAGATTTCTTGTACACGGTGATTGGCTACAACCTCTCGACACTACAACGGTGGTATTGTATTCTAGCACCTCTTTGCATTACTTAGTAGTGTATCTTGTTAGGTGCTTAGTTGTTTTAGATTGAGTAGCTTGTGTAGGTTACTTAGTCTTGTTTTAGCTCCTAGTGGTAATTTAGTTAAGTCTTGTTTGTTCACCTAGGAGTAAACTAGCTTACACAGCTCTTGTGTGAAATTAGAGACAATAGAATTGACTTGTGGCTTGCCTAGCTAATTCATAGCACCGCTTATTTAGCTTCGCCATCTTATTGTCTAATCCGCTTGTTTAGTGTTGTTGCAAGGAATTTTAATAGGCTATTCACCCCCCCTCTAGCCATTAGGACCTTTCACCATTGTTTTCATCGGACACTTGTCCATTTTTTAACTCTCCTTTATTCTTTTTCTTTTCTTAGGGAGGTAGGCTCTACTCGCTCGTAGGACACTTGTCCATTTTTCATCTCCCTTTTTCTTTTTTTTTTCCCTTCTCTTTTTTTTTTGACTATACAACCCAAGCCTTCTTTTTGCAATAAACTTGTAGAGAGATAGAAACAAGGATAAAGGTGCTTTTATGAAATGTAGGCTAAGTGTATATGTGTGGGGAATATTTTTGGTTGCTCTCTCCCAGTGGTAGGAGTAGAACATTTTTGGTGGATATTTGGTGGGTGTTTTGTGGATGCGTACTTTAGGGTAGAAGTAGCATAAATGCAAGTGGAATAGAGTGTAGTGGAGTGGAGTGTGCATGATCAGATGACAAGTTTCTAAGGGTCAACAAAGATTGAACAAACTCAATGCAAAGCAAGCAAATATATATATGTCAAAGGGTTTTCCTAATCTAGGAGCATGTATATATGGCTGTGGTAGGAGGTTCAACACTCTTGTCACACAGAACTTATCATGTGCACTTTAATTTTCAAAAGATAAATCTCCGTAAATCTAGTATCACTAGGAGTAAGATAAATAGTAACTCGTACTCTCATATATCATATCCGTCAATCACCTAGACTTCGAGCAAGCATTTGCTACCCACGTGTTTCGTGTTAAGAGCAATCTCAAGTCAAAGCAGTTGAATTAAAAAGCTAGAGAGAAATTAAGCTTGAAAGGTAGGTACTTGAAAAGGAATTACGACGAGCAACTATTTATCATCTCCAAAGCTAGAGATTATCTTCGAGTTTATTTTTATTCGCACACTCTAATAAAGACTCTTTAATAAAAACTATATAGACTCTATTTATTTAGTTTCCATAATTATGCATCTTTTTATTTCTTTCCAAAGCAAACAAAACTAGCTAATATTAAATAAGATAGAAGGATACTTATCTGGATACTTGGGGGTTGCCCCTCCCCCAGCCGGATGTTGACATAGTCTTCGATGTTCTTGATAGTTGGAAGTAGAGGTAGATAGTGATGGTAGCTGATTGATCTTCTTTAATGCTAGACACCATGTGAGTCATGTCTCTCTTCCTTGGGATCCTGCTAAACTCAAATATACAACAAAGCTAATGGAACTTGATTAAACATTAGGGGTTAGCCATGTTGTTTTGTTGCCAAAGATTAGATTATTCCTTTTAAGACAAGAGTTCAACAAATAAAAATATTTTTGGATTTTTTTATGCAAAAATAAAGATGATGATGCATGCATATTTATTTTATTTTTATGCCACCACAAGAAATATCCTTGTGGGTTATTACACACCACAAAATTACTCACATGGGGCTTAGAGTTTTTCAAAGTATATGCAACAAACAAATATTTATTTTCTTTTTCTAATGCAAGGCTAGTGCTATAATGTAAATATGCTAAAGGAAAATAATTATGCAATGCAAGGAGATAAATATGGATAACTACCGATCTTACCTTTTTACGAGGGTTCGCTGTTTTAAGTCCTCCCGATCCAGACTTTACCTTGTCATTTCCTTGAGTGTATTATCCGATCTTGACGGCCGTGTTCTTGAGATGGTGAAGGACGACGCCACCCATGTTCTTTGGTCGGTCCTATGAGTTGGAGTGAAGCATTGATGTAGGCAGCGCCTTGTTTAATGTGCATGCTTGTAAGACATTCACTTGTTGAATTTTGGAGAGACCGATAAGCTCCTCCATCTTTTGCTCGTAGTATGTCCTACTTGTAAAAAGTCAAGGTAGAGATCATGTATAGGCTCATGCTTGGTGGGAAAACACCAACAAAACCAAACACTATGTAAAAAAAGGCCTCTACAACAAGCTGAGGGCATTCCCATAGCCGCTACAAGATCACCCATTAGGTCTCTAAATGTCCTGACTTTACGCACACTGTCCGAAGCGAGCGCCCGAATAAAGTTTTAATACGCACGGGATTTCGCGGCATCTCAAACTTCCCGCCTATAGTGAGCCCCTTGTTACACACGCCGCCGGAACGCCTCAGGTTCCTCGATTTGCTCGACTGCGGATCTACGAGATCTACGTAGATGATTGTTCAAGATGCGCGTATCGTACGAAACGTCACGCACTACGGCCATCGCAGCAGACCGCATCAGATCCAAAAGTAGTGACGCACGGCCGCATGAGACCGTACAGCTCAAATGTGCGCACGCCATTAGCTAAGGCGCTCAGGCTAATTAACGCACACACGCATGCACGCCATGCATCGCGCCTCTAATCGGCGGTTATCCATTCACGTACCCGATCACTATAAGCGGTCTCAGAAACCGCTATTCAAATACGTAAATTCGTGGAACGCAAATGAATGCGGATATTTCGCACTTACGCACGCCAGGTACACGCAGTCAGTCGCCTACGTGCAGCTACGTGCACGCAGCTAGATCGCCGATCGTATCCGCACCCAGCTCACGCACGCTTGTTTTGTACTACCGCCTGCGGAACCTTAATGCACTTCGACGCCCAGGTCGCTCGACCGTAATCCCAGACAGACTACACGCATGTTTAAACGATCGTCCGCAATGTGCCCCCGCTGTTACGTATTTCGTTGTTCGCAGACAAAGTGTCGAAGTAACACACAAGCTACGCGACGCTTAGTAGTAAGCTCGCCGCTGCTCCTTTCCCGCAAATTTATTACAGACGTTTTTTCGAACTATCGCCCTCGTGGATTTAGTCATTTTTATAGACTAATCGCTTTGATTCTCGCACGATCAGAAATGTTATTTATTTTTCGCACGCTTGTTCGGTGTTTCCGACGCTTTCTTCCACGACACGACATTTTGGTACGAAACCTACAGCGCAGATCGCTGCCGCGTGGTCCGTACATATTAACGCACCGCTTCAACTATGCAAAGAGAAATTGAAAATGGTGCACACCGGCAAACACAAATAATACGATGGACGTCCGATCACAAACAAATGGCGACTCGGCAAAGAGGCATTGCAAATTCGTGTGTATCCCGATTGTTCACACATGTACCCGCCCTTCTCAGTGGCACCGCCTACGCATTGTTCACAACACAAATAACACGGGGGCCACATGCATGTATCCAAATTTGATCGCCATGCAGCAAGGGAAACAAGAATACGCTCACATGCATGTATCCACCGATCGCCATGCAAAAAGGGAAACAGTAATCAACTCACGGTTTACTTAAACGAATTGCTCGCCTTCAGGGTCGATAACATGTTCCATAAGAAACTTGGCCATCTTCTCTAATATCCTCCAAATTGATGGAATTCCCACCAAGTCAAAAATCCTAATACAAAGAAAGGTAGGCTGCAAGTGTTTGTGTACACATGGTCTATATTGCCAAACAAAGGTAGGCGAAAGATGGAGCCGCACTTCGAAGTTACCTCGCGGACTATCCAAATGAACTTGTTTCATCGCAGCCCATCAAGTGGTTCAATCGCGGTAGAACCCACATGTCTTGTTATCGCTACAAATGTAAAATCGCGAATCATACGAAGAAATTCATA
>JADLZK010003095.1:0-61986 GCA_015847255.1 Hyparrhenia diplandra | reverse complement strand
ATGCATCGCCCTTAGAGCAAAAATGGCCGATACATAGTATCGCCCTTAGCCATTGGACAACCCGATACGATGGGCATTCGTGTTGTTTGGTTTTTTCTTGTTTTGTTTTCAGGTTCGTGCACCTCTCACCTGAAAAAACGGGGGGGCATGTGTTGACACCCAAATGGCGTGGTCTAAGTCACGGTAAAAAAACCGCACTTAGCCATATTTTGGAGGTCCAAGTCACCGCAAATTTCCGACTTAGCCAAATTCTCAAGGAGGATCGCGGCTTTTCGAATGCGACCGACTCACCGGCGTCGGTCAGTCCAGTCATCCCGGCGTCCGGCTGGTCGCTTGCTGGTACCCTCTTCGCTGACGCGGTGACCGAGCGTCGGTCATTCCCCGCGAAGTTCGGTCGCCACCGGGAGTAGGCTGGTTTGGACACCGACCGGGGCGCCCCATGCGTCCCGTGTGCGGCGTCCCGGCCACCGGGTCGGTCAGTTTCGCGCGCGAACCTCTTCTCGCGACGAGCCTTGGCGGAAGGCCCGGTCAAGGCCGATCGTCGCGTCCACCCACCGACGCAGTTCCGTGTCCGTCACGAGATCCGAACCGATTTGTTTCCAATCGTGTTTAGGTCGGTTTTGGTACTTGGAAACGTCCAAGGATGGTTTCCTAAAGGGATAAGACCACCCCCTCTATATAATAAAGAGGTTTATGGCCGATTTGATCCCATCTACATCCAATCGACAACCAATCTACCTCCCGTCCCGCTTTGTAGGTCATCTTCTTCTCTCAACCCCTCTATCCTCGCCGTTCGGGCGGCGAACTCCACGTTCTTCGTCGGCGTTCTAGGCGGCCACGCCGGTCCTAGAGCACCCCTCGCGTGCGTCCTCCCGACCAGGTCTTCCCTGAGGTGCGTTGGAGGTTCTTCCCAAACGTCATCGAGCTTCACGCCGCCCTACCGATCCCTAGATCGGTTTGGGCTGCCACGCTGCGGTGCTTCGGCCGCTACAAGGTCGATCGCGACCTTCGTGGGCGCCCAAGGCCCTCCCTGTGTTGGTGTGAAGCCCCTAGTTTCAAGCGTCAACACATGCTTTTATTATATATCCACGCATATCGGTGAACTTAATGAATGAACCTCGTTTGGTTGCAAGCACGGTTCAACGACGTGAGCACCGAAAGGGATTAGCGAAAAGGCACTCAACGCTACCGATCAAACATTTATTGCCAAACTATACTAGAATAGAGATGTGTAGGGCGCTTTTTTCACCGCTCTTACAAATATTTCCCAATTTCATATTTGTGGGGTTGAAATGGTCATTGGTGGATAATCATTATTGGAAAAAGTCTACATCACCCCATCAACTATGGGTGGTAGATTACATAATCCCCAACCTATGAAACGGTCTATATCACCCCCGAACTTTTGAAAACCGGTCAAATTACCCCCTAAAGCAGTTTTGAAAAATCATAGTAAATCACGTAAAAATCGTAAAATGAAAAAATCAAATTGTGTTTGGCTCGAATGGGTAGATCTACACAATGAACATATAATATGGTATGTTTTAGTATATTTTTTTACAGCTATGAGAAAAAATGAAATTTAAAGTCAACAAAAAAAAAAGTACAAGAGTAGGTATATCCATATCCTCCCCAATTGGCAAGCCTAGTTCAAACCCACGACACAAAACTCACGGCTCCCTCTAACTACTGCAAGATTCACATGTGTCTATATTTCATTTTGATTCCCCGCATATTATACAAATCTGAGTAAAAGTTGACTATTTAAGGCCCTAACGAATTCAAATCAAAATGTTGTTGTTGACGGTAGTTATTGTCAACTTTTTACCATCAACTTCTGTATGAAATCATACAAAAGGAATCATAAACAGTAGATGTAGGGTTTGATCTTAACAAGTTCCATGAGTTTGGTGTTTTTATTTGTCTTGCAGGTTTTTATAGATTTTCACAGAATAAAAGTATCTTATATGATGGATTAGAGTGAACCATTGCAAAGAGATCGTCAAGACAATCGAAACAGAGATATATTACTTGCCATATTTGGAGTCCGAAAAGATATGACACCGGGTCTAGTATTTTGGCCATAACTTTCTCATACGAACTCGTTTTTTCGATTATTAGTACTCTATGGAAAGCTTACTCAGAGGCCTACGCACCCGTCAAAGCCCAAGACCTAACTCCACTATAGGTGGCCGAGCGGCTCCATGCAAGGGGCCGGGCGGCACCTTCCAGAAAGATCTCGAGTCCGGCTTCTGGAACCTTCCTCTACCGACCTATGAGAACCCTACAATCATATCTAGTTGTTGATTTAAGTCGGTTTGATCCTATGGCTCAGATCCATCCCTCAGGGCTATAAATAAAGGGGCAGGGCTCCCCCGAAACCCTAATTCATTATTCATCTCTGAAATGTAGGATTAGACTCTTCAATGTAATTAGATCTAGATTAGAGATAGAGATTAGAGAGCTCTAGTTCTTCAAGATATATAGTAGTAGACAATCTACCTACTCAAGAGATCGAGTGTTGATCAAGACTTCAGATCTATTGTTCTTCGAGATTCGGTATGTTTTGTTTTATTATATTATCCATTGTTATGTTCTTCGTATATTCTAGCTTGATATTTGATATAGTTCTATTTGATGATTATTATATGCATGGGATCGTGGACAACTTAGCTCTTTTCCTATAGGGGAGTTAAGTCATAAGTCAGATGTAAGCATTGTGCTTAGATGTGAGTTATTTGCGGATGACCTCTATATACAGGGACGTGGGGTAGATTGTAAGGGTTGTAGCCTTATTGAGTCCTCTGTAGCCCTCCCTGCTGTATAAGTTTGGGAAATTTATCCGTAGGACACCCAAAGTGGCGCTCTTTGGCTGGCGGACATCGTGTTTCTCCATATTTGCCAGAACACACTGTTGTTTGATGTAATTTGGCCCATGGACATCGAGGGGAGAGAAACTCACCACTAAAACAACTGCCATTTGTAAACCGTAAGGCCAATGGCTATGAAATTTTAACAGCAACAAGATATGATAGTTATCGACAAATCATCTAACACTCACTTCCATAGAAAACCTAATTAAGGCCATGCTATGACATCAAGAATAATTAAGTCTGCCATATTATATCCTTAATTAGGTTTTCTATGGAAGTGAGTGTTAGATGATTTGTAGATAACTATGATATCTTGTTGTTGTTAAAATTTTATAGCCATTGGCCTTACGGTTTACAAATGACAGTTGTTTTAGTGGTGAGTTCTCTCCCCTCGATGTCCATGGGCCAAATTACATCAAACGGCAGTGTGTTCTGGCAAATATGGAGAAAGACGATGTCCGTTAGTCAAAGAGCATCACTTTGGGTGTCCTACAAACAAATGTCCCATAAGTTAATGTTAGGACGTGGTTCGACGGAGGCTAGTTTATCTCATTATAAATCCTCCTTAGTTGATGTCCCTCATGTTATATAATATGATTTGGTTGTGCTATATATGAGAATATTTGGCCTGTTATGCTTAGACTTAATTATTGGTAATTACTTAGATGTCTTTTGCTCATGAGTAGTCATCATTGCTTTACTTGCATTTGCTATCTTAGGAATATGATTAGTATAGTTAGTTTAGTTTACTTTCATTATTATTATTTTGAAACTAGGTTGAGTTAGATCTTAGTTATATTCACCTATTGTTTCTTTGGGTTCGATATTAAAAACCGGAGCTTATCTTTTGGTGAAGTGCTACAACATATGTCACGACCCGGAAATAGGGGCCGGGGAGGACAGGGCCGACGGGCACAAGGGGTGCTTGGCCGCCCCCTTCCTTCCTTGCTTTACTATCCCCCCCTCCCTCCCTCCCTTCCGCGGATTCTTCGGCAACTAATTCGAGATAAAGGAGGAAAATATCTAGGATTATCTTTAGGTGTTTTGGTGTGCAAGGGGGCTATCTCATCTATAAGGGAGACCCTTATTAGGAAATAAATAAATAGGACATGCTTGTAAAAGGTATTCCAATCTATAAGGAAACCTTTAGAGAGATTGCTTGAGATACAAGTCCCAATAGCCGGACTATATAAGTAAGGGGTCTCATGTAATCTTTCGGGGGCAACAAGCAAATAAAGAAATTTATCCCAATCTCTTGCTCCTCCTCTCCCCGCGCGCCCCCCATCCTCCCGCCCCGCCACCGCCGCCGCCCCCTCGCCCGCCCTCGGGCCGCTGCGCGCCGCCACCACCGCCGGCCACGGCCACGCCGCCCCTCTCCACCATCGCCACCGCCCCCATCATCCTCCTCTCCTCCCAATCCCCCAATTCACGTGTCGGTTTCGGCCCAATCTAGTTGGGATCGGACACCGGTATTCGGAGACCACTACGATCCACCCACTTCCATGGACACCGAATCCAAGACGCTCACGAAGAACTTGGGCGCACGAGGTCGCCAAGATCAACAAAGAGGGATGGACAAGATCGACGATAGGCTCTCTATCTTCTCGGGCGAGGATCCAAAGAACGCACAAACACCGTCAACAACTCCGTGAGAGGCCGAGATCGAGATGAGGGCAATGTTCGAGATAGCGGCCGCGACTTCATCAAGAAGCGGACTGATGGCAAAAGCGAACCAGGACAATCAAGTCACCGCGAGCCGATCCGGACGAACCCGATGAAGTGCTATTTGAAGCCTCGGTCGCGCCGGCAAAGGGCGCCGCCATCGAGGGCGCATGCCCCCTCTCCACCTCCGGCCGACACCTTTGCGGCTCGGCTCCCGCCCCGCACAAGCTGTCCTTCCCGACCTATGATGGCAAGGAGGATCCCCTTCCATGGATCAATCGCTTGTGAACAATTCTTCGAGGGGACAAGGTACGCCCGGCCTGCTGAGCAAGTCCGGTATGCTTCCTATCATCTAACAGAGGAGGACAAAGAATGGTACATGAGGGGCTGTCCCAGAGAAACCGGTGGCGATTGGGCAAGCTTTGCTCAATATGTCAACGAGCGCGCCCTAGCTGAACGCCAGGGCGCAATCCGCCGGGTGAGTCGGGCATCACTACTTAAGACAAAATACGACGAGTACACCGAGCGCCTCGGGCACACGCGGGCGCGTGCGGCAGCAACCTCGACGACCAGCCAGCCAGTCAACATCATCGCCGACTTCCGGGAACGCAACGCACAACTACATCGACCGGCGTGGACCACGGCGGATCTGGCTGACTTCGGCCGGTCGCGTGTCGATCACCACCGGGCACCGCGCCGGCCACCACCTTCGACGCTCCACTACGCCGACGCCAAGATTTCGACATCGACGCCACGCCATGCCACCGGGCGAGGACGCCGACGCGTCATCCTTGGCATGCCTTGGCTGGCAAGCCCGGACGCTGTGGACGGGGACTTCGTGACCCACGAGCCGCACATACTACCGTGGAAGGTCGCCCGAAAGCACGCGTTCACTTCGCCCACCCCTCGGCATAGGGGCGCCCTCGCCCCCGCCTCCTCGAGTCGCATCTTCGCCGGCATCCGTGCGCCCGCGACTTCGCTTGGGAAAACGTTCGAGGCATGCGACGCTTGGACCTCTACGACACGTCCACCGGAGTCTTCGTCCCGCCTACGCCGAGGCTACACCGGAGGATCGGCACCTACGCCGCATCGCCCTCGACGTCACCACAGGCGACGCCACTCCAAAGATGGACGCTTGAGGGCGGCCTCCCCGCTTTTCGATGGCCGATTCTACCTACCGGCTTCCTCTCCCGGCTTCTTCCCTCTTTGAGGCCTTGCACCAGGGCGGAGTTCGTCGGACAAACTTCCTTGCCTTGGGAGCCTACACGACGGGGCCAACTTCACCGCACCAACCGCCATCCTATTAGGCGGTGTGTAGCCATGGCACCACCATGTCGGCCCAGCCTGGTCGTCTTCCTCGACGGCATGGATCGCCTCTTCCTCACGGTCGACAACGTCCACATCGGCTATGATGCGAGAGGGGGGTGTCCACCGCTTTTCGCCCTCTCTCGTTCGGCGTCGGTTCCTTCATATACCTGCGATGCGATGTTGAACTTGGATGCCACTCCTCCTACTCGAAATCACTATCCGGCGCCTCCCCGCCGTCTTCGTCAACGCTCCACCCAATGAGCGTTTCTTGTTCCCGGAGAGCCCTCCCCGCGACATGGTGCATCGGCACATTGATGTGGGCATTCCAAGGGAGGCGCTCTTGGCGGCCCGTCGCCCGAACGGCTTCTCGCCAGGACGTGCGCTTCACCGCTACATCTACCACGGCTACATCGGCAACCTTCACTATCTCCCGGAGTTCGATCCCAAGCGAACCCGGGAGAACATGATCCTCAAGAACCCTGCAGGGGCGACTCATGCTACGAAAGTTGAGCTCATCGTTCGAGGCGGTGATCTCTCCACCTAGGTGTCACCGAATGGACTTTCATCCAGGCCGCGAGGACGCGCCGGTCGGAGAGAAGGGGAGATGTCACGACCCAGAAATAAGGCCCAGGAGGACAGGCTCGACGGGCACAAGGGCGCCGGCGCCGCCCTCCCCCTCGGCCAAGGGACCCCGCCGCCGTCCCCCTCCCTTCCGCGGATTCTTCGGCAACTAATTCGAGAGATAAAGGAGAAAAATATCTAGGATTATCTTTAGGTGTTTTGGTGTGCAAGGGGCTATCTCATCTATAAGGGAGACCCTTATTAGGAAATAAATAAATAGGACATGCTTGTAAAAGGTATTCCAATCTATAAGGAAACCTTTAGAGAGATTGCTTGAGATACAAGTCCCAATAGCCGGGTTATATAAGTAAAGGGTGCAGAATCTTTCGGGCAACAAGCAAATAAAGAAATTTATCCCAATCTCTTGCTCCTCCTCTCCCCGCGCGCCGCCCCCTCCCGCTCACTTGCCACGCCAAGACTCGCCCCGCCCTGCGCGCCCTCGGGCATCTGCCGCCACCACTGCCGGCACCCACGCCGCCCCGGCCACCATCGCCACCGCCCCCATCATCCTCCACTCCTCCCAATCCCCCAATTCATGTGTCGGCCCGCCCAATCTAGCTGGGATCGACAACATATTTCTATCTCATAAACTTTGGATATCATATCTTTATTGTGAGTAGTTAAGAAATACCAACGGTTGTCGGCTAAAAAGTTCCATAACTTTTTGAGATCTACAATTTTTTAAAAGAGTTTCTCCATCTGAGTTTCTCCATTTAATTTGAGAGATTTCAACATAGCTTTAGCATGATAAAATCATTTCAAATAAAAAAAGTTGTCAATTACAAAGTTTCATAACTTCTCGAGATCTCCAATTTTTATATTGGAAGATTTCCATCTTAGGTCGTTTTGAAGAATTCAAATTTTAAATTTTAGAAATTCAAACCCTATATTTTTGAGACATGAAGTAAATTCAAATGAAAAAGTTGTTACCAATAAAGATTAATAACTTTTTCGAGATCTACATTCTTTATTTAGGTCATTTTTTTCGGTCCAATATCATTTTATAAAATTTATTTTTAGTGCCTAATTTTAATATTCTAGTGGCGGTGCAACATAATATTGAGTTGTCCTTACAAATATGCTATTGCGGGGCGGCTCATAACAAAAACCGCCTTTACAAATGGATTTGTAGGGGTACTGTTGCGGTGGGTCCCAAGACGCCCACTTGTAGGGGTTGTTAGTGACAGCTGCCCCTACCCAAAAAAGGGCATTGCTACAAATCTTTTTTTAGTAGTGCTAGCTGCAACAAAGTGATTTCTTTGAATCTTCTTTGTTCAATTGATCTATAATCTATGAATAGTCTTTACGTTAACCTGGTTTTGTAGTTTCAATGGAGCATGTCATGGGCTAATATCGCATGAATGCGCATGCGGAAGTATGGGGCCCAAGTTGGGCCAACTGGGCTGGCGTGAAAAAGTACCCACCGCGGGCGGAAATGTTAGCTGTCGACCAGTCGGCAGCTAAGCATCCGTCGACCACCCCTATAATTTCTAATTTCGGCCTTTTTGGCCCACCCAGCTCGGCCCGGCCCACCCTCTCCTCCCTCCTCCCGAACGCGGTCGCCGGCGGTGACGACGACTCCTCCTCCTCCTCCGTCGTGTTCCCCCCTCTTCCTCCTCCTCCCGCGCCCCACCGCGTGGCTTTAGGGTTCCGCCGCCGTGCCCCGCGCAGGTTTCGGCCGAGGTCGCCGGGCGGCGAGCTCCCCGCCGCCTCCATCCTCCGCCCCGGGCCATAGAACCCGCCCGGCCGGCCCGCGCGCTATCCGTACGCCGGCGGTGGTGGCGGATCGGCCGGCTGCCGGTAGGGCGGATGGCCGGCGCCGCCGAAAGCCGGGCCAGGGCCGAACCCATCCATCCGGTATGGGTAGGCGGCGCGGCGGGTTGCCCTGGTTAGAGGGAGGGAGAAGGCGGCAGAGGCGGGGTAGGGCGGGGGCCGTGACCTACGGGCGGCGTCGTCGTGGTGGGGAGCGGCGGCGGCGTCGTCGTGGCGTCGTCGAGGAAGATGAACAGGCTTGGGCGGCGGCAGCCTGGGCCGCCCCAAGCGAGGGCTGGTCGGCGCCCTCCCCCCACTTGGGTGGTCGGCCGCTAACACGACCCCCCCACCGCGGGTACCATAGCATCTAATAAAAACAAGAGTCAAGAAGCTAGATTTGTTTGTAAGTTCGGTCGAGTCCAATCCTCCCTATCTATATCTATTACCTACTAATAAAGAGAGACAATTTCTACCATTTCTTTTTCACCAACGTTTTGTTTTTACCTCTTCTTCTTCCAAGTTTCGATTGGGTTGGTACTGATCGGGCCGAAGTTTTCTTTCGTCAATTCGTTTTCCATCTTCGTTCTCTGTATGTGTCCGTACATGTCTTGATAATGCACGGGCCGGTGTTTTCTTTCATCTATTCCTTTTCCAAGTCCGTTCTACTTAGGTGTCACCAAAATTTCGCCATAATTTTTTCCACCTCCTTTTTTGTCCCCTCCCCACCACGTTTTACTGTGTGCCTCCCCTCCACCACTCCAGATTCGGATGGCCTCAAGAAAAGATTCGTCTGTCCTGATTGATCGATCCAGCCACCAATTGACGCCGGTGCATGGCGAAGGTCCAACACCAACGTCTTTGCGGTTGGCGCCAGCCGATAATTTGAGACCCGCGGCCGCAGTGGTGAGCGGTGAGGAGGAGGTGAGGTCACTGACGGTGTGGCGCCACTCGCTCCTGTTCATAGTGGGTACACGGTGTTCAACGCCAAGGGCGAACTCGCCTACCGCGTCGACAGCTACGATGCTGGACGGGGTTGTGCTCATGGAACCTACCGGCTGCCCGGCCTTCACCGTGCCCCTCATCCTGTCGGGGCGGAGCTTCTTCTTCTACGCGGAGAGGCCACGACCGCCCGTCTACGACATCAAGTGAGGCATTGTTGGCAAGTTGATGGCATGCATGACGTCGTGTGCCACGGCCGTGGCTGGGTCCGCAGCGGCCACGTACGAAGTGGAGGGTTCCTACGCGCGCCACCGCCACGTGGTGTACGACACCGAGCCGTCGCAGAGGAGCGGCCAAAGAGGTGGTCGACGCGGACGTGTTCCGCCTCATGGTGCAGCTAGGGATGGACGTTGTTGACACCTGTTATAGCATAATATTATAAGTCAATTAATATGAAATAAGGGCTCAAGTCAAAGACCAAACATAAGTCTAGGGGTCTAACTAACGTAATTCCACGAGTTTTGGTATTCTGTGACTTTCCAGGGACTTGATAGATAAATGCGTAGAAAGAATGGAGAAAGTTCCTAATATACAAGACATATGATGACAAGACTTGACCGTGAAGTAACTCAACCCGAAAAGTGGACTAAAACATTCTAGAAGATACCGGGGACACCGGAACAAACGGGAAGATGAGGTGGCACTCCACCCCGGCGGCCGACAAGCCATGTAGGCCGGCCGCCAGTGGGGTCGCCCCTGTCCTCCTCTCCTTTTTTTAGGTCGGTTTACTACCGACTTTGAGGTTGTATCTACACCGTTGTTGAAGGTCCTGGTTTGATCCAAGGGTTGACGTTCATTGCCAAGTACTATATAAGAAGAAGACCAAATGACCCCTGGGGATGATAACAATTTCATTATCATACTCATTCATCAACTCATACCCATCTAGTCCAGCCAAGTCTAGACCTAAGCCCTAGTTCATACTAGAAGTAGTTAGCTATCTAGCTAGTTCTAGTTGAAGATCAAGTTCATCTTGAGTTCCCGATAGTCAAGAAGTAGCAAGGATCATTATTCTTGAGACTTCTCTCTTGTATTCGATCCGTAAGTACTCTTATATTTAGAATACAATTATTATGGCTTTGATCTTTATAATTATTATATTCTTATTGATATGTGTTTATGCTTGCTATGATTATATGTTTAGTTTAGTAAGATTGCTTTATATTTTATGCATGGAATTGTATAGCATCCATATAGATGATCACTATGTGGGTGATAAGCAATGTGTAAACATGGTGTTTATACAACGTTTATCCGTAATTGCACCCTATATTCCGGGCCGTGTGGTAGATCGCGGGAGTGACAAATCTGTTGAGTCCTTTGGAATCCACCCTCCGAATGTAGGACTAGTCGAGCTTATAATTACATTAATGATCAAGTTTCGTCCTTGGTTGTTATTAGTAATGATTGCCATGTGTAGAAGTAATCTAACCTTGCCATGATAGCTAGATGTATTGCACTAATTATAGTATTCATTTGACATATATGATTAGGAGTATCTTAGGAATATTCATTCTATTCTTTCTATAACATGTTAATAGCTCGTATGATACTAGTGGTATATGATGATCTTAGACTTGGGTATTTATCATTTATATAATTATCTTTATCCTGTGACTTATTCTCGTGAGTAATGTTAGATGCATATGGCTACTCGCATTACACTACTGTAAGGTGGATCTCATAAATAAATCACTTCCTAAATCATTAGATGTCATTTTCTCTCTATTTTCCTTAGACTCCCTTCCCCGTTGTAAAATATAAATACGATACCCGGATTACTCCCTGGTGAAGTGCTACAATTGGTATTTCTATCTATGTGTGCTTGCGGATATCATGTTCATTCTTTTATCAAGGCCAATCAAGAATACCATGCCCCGCATTTCTTTGAGCGTTATTGCTAGGGCGACGCACTAGTGTATAGGTAATGCCTAGAAATGAGTGGTATACCTTGAGTGCATATCCCCGGTGAGATTAATTCCACTATGGATAATGATGCTAAGTTTACATCCCACTACTAACACCGCCTAACTCCGCTTTATTGGATCGTGAGGTTAATCCCATATCCAAGCTAACATGATTAGATAGATATCCCATATATATTTCTTTTCGCCTTCCTAATTTGGATCGTGTAAGAAATATCAACAAGCATTTCTCGGCGCCGTTGTCTTGAAGGTGTGTAGTCTATCCGAGAAAAATAATTTTTCTTGACTTTGTTTTTCAAAACTTTCCTAGTTTGGAAGAGCATAGTCAATCTTTCAAAAAATTTTAAAATATGTTTTCAAAACTTCAAAAGTTTTCTAGTACTTCTTTCCAAATTTTTCTAGTTTGGAGGGGTATTAGCCAAGACTTAGACAAGTGTTATTCCTATTAAGTTGGTATTGTTTCGACTTTTACTAGTTAGAAAGGGTGCTAGCCAAAAATCCTATGAACACATCATATAAGGAAACAAGAGAGATCCCTTACATTACCTAATGCATTGAGAACCCATTATCACATACTCAAACAGGTTCAACCCTGTTTTCTATTTGTTTTTATTCTATGCGGGGAATTGTATGAATTGGAACCTTCCGAAAAAATTATATTGAAGATCCTGAAAAATTAATCGAGGCGAGGCAAGAGCAAAACTTCGGACAAACTCCAAAGACCTACATCATCATCATCATCATCATCGCCCGAGAATCCAAGACCTACTTGAATCGGAAGTTAATCAAGTTACTAGAGACTTGACATCCGAATTTGAAGCTATGGCAACCAAGACACCGTGAGTTCTCGGCTCCCTACCACGGACAACATTCTCACCGGTCCGAAGGTAGAGGTTGGAGACAAAAGACTTTGAGCTTAAGCCGGGGCTCATCAACATGGTGCAAGCAAGTCAATTTTGTGGAAAGGCACATGAAGACGCAAGTGCTCATCTCCAACACTTCACGGAGATTTGCAGCACATTTACTATGAAGGACGTATCCGAAGATGCAATCTTGCTCCGCCTCTTTCAAGCAATGGTTTTATGCTACGAAAGATAAGAATACAACATGGGATATATGTTCCACGTCTTTCTTGCTAAGTTCTTTCCCCTCGTAGGCAAGACAAATGCCTTAAGGGGAAGATATCAAATTTTCAAAGAACGGCATGATGAATCAGTCCTAAGCGTGGGAGCGTTTCCAAGAATACATTTCGAGAATGTCCACACCATGGGATGGAGAAGTGGTCATTGATGCAAACTTTCTATCATGGGCTTGTTCCCCGTGCTCGTGAAACTATGGATGCTACAAAATTTGGTGGTGCTTTCTTATCATTTACATTATCCAATGCCACAAAACTTGTGGAGAAGATGGCTTCCAACCAAGGTTGGAGTGAAGAGCGTCAATCTCGCAAGAGAGGAATGCACCGGCTTAAGGAAGTAGATATGCTATCTCGCTAAAATGGACCTTATAATGAAGAAGCTAGAGGATAGAGATCCTCAACCCAAGGCGATTATGCAAATTCAAGACTCACGCATGACGTGTGAAGAATGTGGAAACACAAGGCCACAATCGGCGAGGAATTGTCCGAGAGATCCCGGAGGACATCAACTTCATTAATAATAATAATAATAATAATAATTTCCATCCTCAATGAAATCAAGGTTGGAACCAACAGAGGCCCAACTATCAAGGAAACTACCAAGGTAACAATCCCGTAACAATTTTAATACTTATCAACCTTCTTTGAGAGATCTTGTTGTTAACCAAGGTAAAACCATGGAGAATACTGTCAAGAAAGATAGCAACTAATGATAAAGCTTTAGAACTTATCAATACTCATTTAGAAAGCTTTTCTTCACTATAAAGAATTAGCACGGCTTTAATAAGATGATAGAATCTCGGATTTCTCGGTTATCTATTCCACTAACCACACCGGGTAAGATTAGGGGCAGTGAAGAATTAGAAACAAAACCTTGTTGATATTTATAATGCGGTCGTTACTATAGAGACCTCTCGTGAAGTTGTTGGTTGGATGATTCGATGCCACCTAAAAAGGAAGATCCGGGGAGGCCGGTCATTACAATCAAGATTGGACAACACACATTTGACAATGCTCTCTGTGATTTCGGCTCAAGTGTCAACATACTACCAAAGGTAATTTATGAAAAGATTTATAGTGAACCACTTTGGAAAACGAATATGTGCTTGCGGCTTGCGGATCAATCATTACGTTATCCCGAGGGGATCCTGAAGACGTGTGTGTGGGAGTCAGAAGCTCTTACGTGCTAGCAGACTTCGCAGTTATAGACACCGGAAGAAATGAAAGAGCAACAATCATACTCGGTAGACCATTCTTATGCTCAGCCAAAGCTGTCATCTACGCAGACAGTGCGAAGATTGTTTTCAATATCAAAGGGAAAAGGGAGAAATTCACTTTCAAGAACAAGGTACACACCTCTCTTACTTATTCCCCAAATTCCTATTCTTATATTTCAGAACCAAAGATAGAAGTCTACAACAAGAATAGAAGGAGGAATCGAATCGAACATGAACAAGAACAAGGCGGCCACTGACCTACAAAGGTAATGGTAGTAAATAAAACAACATCTTATAATGACCATTTACTTTAGTCTCCGATGCTTCGTAAACAAGATGATCCAGGTACCCCTACTATTCATTGCTCTATTAACTAGTGGAATTTCTATAATACATTTTGCGATACGGGATCTGGTATTAATCTAATGGCAAAAGTTACATATGAATTATTATTTAGAAAATTGCCGTTGCAACCAACATATGTGCAGCTACAGATGGCAGATCAATCTTATAAAGTTCCTGAAGGAATTACCAAAGACGTACCAGTCAAGATTATGGACCACTATGTTCTCACTGACTTTGTAGTCATGGACATGGGGAAGGAAGAAGATCCTCCACTAGTGCTTGGGAGACCATTCCTCAACACTACTCGTGCAATCATCTACATCCATACGGGAGAGATACATTTCCAATTTCCTAAAGAGAAGGTGCGTGTTTACTTTAATAGTTATAATGAATATACAAATCCTGGGGGAAGAACAGTCAGCTTCGTCGCCGCCATAATAGACGATGGATCAAGAATCTAGAAGAAGATAAGGTAAGTGAAGAGCCTAAAGCTCTTACACCTAATACATCCACGGAGAAAGAAGAATCAACTACTTGAGAGAAGAGTACATCATCCAAAAAGATGGAGAAAGAAGAAGACATCTCCCGAACATCATCGGAAGAGACTATAGAATCATCGGTGCCACCGATTGTGACAACCGATATACCATGGGAGTGAAGCGCGAGAACTTGAAGTCCTGCTTCGGAGGACTCTAAACCCCGAATCCTCGCCCGAAAGGAAAGTCGGTAAGTTATCAATAAAATCCCCGCATTGCATATTTTATTCTTTCCATATCATATTTATCTTTTTAATATTTTATATTTGCATTTGAAAAAAAAAATATATTTTGTCTTTTTGAGAAAACCTTTAAGCCCCATGCTAATATCCTCGAGGCTTAACACCTCTAGGCTATTTGTTGTGGTGGCCTAAAAAAATAAAATAAAGATGCATAAATTCTTTATCTTATCTTGCATATAAAACAAAATAAAAATTTGAAAAATAATAAAAATCCAAAAAAATATTTCCCAGGCAACATAAAGCAATGTGGCTAACCCCTAATGCTTAATCAAGTTCCACTAGCTTTGTTGTCTATTTAAGATCAGCAGATTTCAAGAGGAGAAGAGATATGTTAGGCGCCATCCTTGTTGCCAACTACCTCAACTTCTACATCATTAAAGATTACACTCCAATCTAGCTTGGGGAGTGCAACCCCCGATTATCCGGATAAGTATCCTACTATTTATATTATTATTAGTTAAATATTTTGTTTGCTAGAAAGTTTGTTAAGAGTTTAGTTTTATAGAGTCTAGTTGTTTTAAAGAGTCTTTTGTTAGAGTGAGAATAAAAGGATCAAAAGAGAGTGTTCACTAAGTTTACTTTGCTCAACTAAAAGGAACCCCAAAATCTGCCAACATGGAGATGATGAATAGTTGCTCCGTTGTTATACTTTTCTAGTACCTAGCTTTCAAGCTTAATTTCTCTTGAGCTCCATTTGCAAAATTACTTTGATTTGATATTTACTCTAAAACCTGAAACCTATGGGATGCAAATGCTTGCTCTAAAGTCTAGGTAATTGACTGGATATGATATATGATAGTCCGAGTTTGCTATTTGATCTTACTCCTAGTGACACTAGATTTACGGAGATTTATATTTTGAAAATTGAAAATGCATATGATAAGTTCCCTGTGTGACAAGAGTGTGAACCTCCTACCACGACCATATATACATGCTATTTAGATTAGGAAAACCTTTTGATATCTATATATATATATAGGTCGCTTGCTTTGTATTGAGTTTGTTCAATCTTTGTCGACCCTTAGAAACTTGTCATGCTGATCATGTACACTCCACTTCATTCCACTACATCCACTCCACTTGACTCCATTCACTCATATGCTATTTTCACCCTGGAAGTACGCATCCACCACATATACACCCACCATATATATACCACTATCACTCATTCATTGCTAGCCAATATCTTACAAAGGCTCCATTGTATTTATTTATCTCTCAAAAGTTATTACAATAGAGATCTGGGTTGTAGATTTAAAAAAAAAAGGGAGATGAAAAATGGACAAAAGTCCTACGGGCGAGTAGAGCCTACCTCCCTAAGAAAAAAGAAAGGGAGATGAAAAATGGACAAAAGTCCTACGGGCGAGTAGAGCCTACCTCCCTAAAGAAAAAGAAAGAATAAAGGAGTGTTAAAAAATGGACAAGTGTCCGCTGAAAACAATGGGTACTTAGAAGCTCGCCTCTCCATAAAAGAAAAATAAAGAAAGAAAAAGATACAACCCAGGTTCTCTATAAAGTTTCCAAATTCCACAAGAGAGAAGATTTCTCAAGGAGCAAAAGTAAGATTTCCCATCATCTATTCTATTCACTTCACCACATACTTTACTACATTCCCTACCATCTATATTCTATCCACCATACACATGCACCACTTGATCAGTGTGACTTGTAACTTTGGATCCATTGCTTGAATTTACAATATATGCTTAGTAAGTAGATTTAATCTTCTCCCACCTATGAACTCCACATATAAGCCTTAGATATAGGGTGAGAGAGAAGAAGGCATAGTGTGCCACTGCCTTAGCCAAAAATACTACATATTATGAGAGAAAGGCAACACTACCTTATTGCCTTAGAGAGGATCCACAAATACCACAAATGAGAGATTAGAGAGAAGGTCATACTGAGGAACTTTGAGTTTTATTTGAAAACCAGCAAAAACTCCAGAAGGACAGTTGATCAAAAGAGTTTGAAATATAGTGTTCGACTTGACTGTTCTATCTTTCAATTACCCAAGATTGAAGAAAAAGGTATAAGCCCCAAAAGGTAAGAGGTAATATGGGTAAGTTGAAGTTTTGAAAAGTTTATCTTTATCTGGAGAGAAATTTTGTTTGAAAGCATGTGTACTTTAAAGGTGTGATAGCGTTGCAGCAACTCCTGATCCAAGTAAGTAGTTAATATAATATCATGTGTCTTGCTAAGAGACTAGCAAGAGGTAAGCTTGGGGGAGCTTGTTGACACCTGTTATAGCATAATATTATAAGTCAATTAATATGAAATAAGGGCTCAAGTCAAAGACCAAACATAAGTCTAGGGGTCTAACTAACGTAATTCCACGAGTTTTGGTATTACGTGACTTTCCGGGGACTTGATAGATAAATGCAGAGAAGAATGGAGAAAGTTCCTAATATACAAGACATATGATGAGAAAACTTGACCGTGAAGTAACTCAACCCGAAAAGTGGACTAAAACATTCTAGAAGATACCAGGGGACACGAGAACAAACGGGAAGATGAGGTGGCACTCCACCACGCGGCGCCCGATGCCATGTAGGCCGTAGCCCGGGTGGGGTCGCCTGTCGACCTCTCTCCTTTTTAGGTCGGTTTACTACCGACTTTGAGGTTGTATCTACACCGTTGTTGAAGGTCGGTTTGATCCAAGGGTTGACGTTCATTGCCAAGTACTATATAAGAAGACCAAATGACCCCGTGGTGATAACAATTTCATTATCATACTCATTCATCAACTCATACCCATCTAGTCCAGCCAAGTCTAGACCTAAGCCCTAGTTCATACTAGAAGTAGTTAGCTATCTAGCTAGTTCTAGTTGAAGATCAAGTTCATCTTGAGTTCACGATAGTCAAGAAGTAGCAAGGATCATTGTTCTTGAGACTTCTCTCTTGTATTCGATCTGTAAGTACTCTTATATTTAGAATACAATTATTATGGCTTTGATCTTTATAATTATTATATTCTTATTGATATGTGTTTATGCTTGCTATGATTATATGTTTAGTTTAGTAAGATTGCTTTATATTTTATGCATGGAATTGTATAGCATCCATATAGATGATCACTATGTGGGTGATAAGCAATGTGTAAACGTGGTGTTTATACAACGTTTATCCGCAATTGCACCCTATATTCCGGGCGTGTGGTAGATCGCGGGAGTGACAAATCCTGTTGAGTCCTTTGGAATCCACCCTCCGAATGTAGGACTAGTCGAGCTTATAATTACATTAATGATCAAGTTTCATCCTTGGTTGTTATTAGTAATGCTTGCCATGTGTAGAAGTAATCCAACCTTGCCATGATAGCTAGATGTATTGCACTAATTATAGTATTCATTTGACATATATGATTAGGAGTATCTTAGGAATATTCATTCTATTCTTTCTATAACATGTTAATAGCTCGTATGTGTTGGGGTTTCTTAACGCAAACAGAAAGAGATCCGCAAGCGCACGGAAATGCCGCCAGTAGCTTTCACCCTAAGTATTCGAGGTATCGTATTTCCACGAGGAACGGTTGTGCAAATTGTCTCTTAGCTAGTTCACCTAGGATAGCAAAAGGGAGAAGGTAAGAATATCAAGGTCTTCTAAGGTTAGAGTTCCTAGATAAGATAGTACGCCACCATCCACTTACTTCGGGCACCGAGATAACACACAGTGCGCTTGGCGATCTTGGCTAATAGCCCTACTCGAAACACCGACGTGGGGAATACAAAGGGACGGACGGGGCATCACCACCTACCGCCTACCCCTCATTCCATACGCGTTCGAGGCAAACGAAGGTGGCCTCTAGCATATAACACCACGTCTACGCTATGACCAACTACTCTAGCGTTGATCGGGGTGACCCGCCGTGCGAGGCCCTCTACGCAGTATCCGCCTCAAGGGCCGGACGACGAACCGGCAAGAAAACAAGAACAAAACTAGCTTGAAGTAAGAACTTATTACCAAAGAGAGGACCACGAACCTTAGTACTCCAAGTAGTACTAGATCCGCCCGAGGTACAAGTGAGAGGGAGCCGACATCCCCTGCACTCCGAAGGAGGTAACCGACAACTCCCTGGTACTTCTCCATCTCTCTCTCTTCCTCACTCACTCCTTACACTAGCGAGCTAAACTATAAAAGTGGAGCTCTCCTCTCTAATGCTACATTGTGCCTCCTTGAGAGTGGGATGGAATGGGATGATATCGGATGAGTGCTTTTACAAGGGAGGCAATAGCCTCTTTATATAGGGAAAGGAGGGAGAGAATGGATGGTCGTGCTTTGTTTGGGGAAAATTGGTGGGAACTCAAACTTGCACCGCATGCAACCGCCGAAAGATCGCTCCAAACCGCCCGAGAGAAAGGGCGGGAAGAGATCTTTAAAATTTCTTGGCCGGCCGCCCGCAGCGGGCGCCGCCGCAGCGGGTCGCGCCTCTCGGCCCCGCCTTTTCCCGTTGTGTGTTTGGGCCTTCCTACATTGGGCCTATGGTGGTGCACGGTCCGTTTCCTTGTTTATTCGGCCTTCTTGCTCTTCCCTCCCCTTAGGCGTAGTTCGAAATGCGCCTTTGTTGTTACTTTGTGTATTTTTTTACTTCTTTTCCACTCTAGTACACGCAAAATATATTTTCTTCCAATACAAGTGGAACTAGATTAGTGGTAAAGGTTTATGTGATATATGTTTGCTTGTTCCTGTGATTTGGGTGTAAGTTGGTGGTATAAATTAGTTGATAATGACCGCCAACAACTCCCCACACTTAGCCTTTGCTCGTCCCTCGAGTAAAGATTGAAGGACTAAGTGGGTTCATCTCCCTTGATTTCAAAATCTGCATACGAGGTTATTCCAAACTTCACTGTACTGTGAACTTCAAAGTGTCTACTAGAATATCATTGAGTAATTGAAAAATGGAAACTGACTGGATTTACAATCTCCCCATAAAAACTCAAACTCGAAACTTGGGGTTTTTAAGTGTTTCAAAACAAAGATAGCTCGTGTTCCTTGAATGCTTCACTCGGATCGCTCAAATATTTGTATGTGGTTCCTCACCAAGGCTTTGCATTATGCCTTTATTTTTGATCATCCTACTTCTAAGGCTTTATCCGAGTTTTAGGTAGGAATGAATATGAATGAGGCACACTTACTTTGCATATGTTGTTGGATCAAAAACTAGACCACGAGGGGAGATGCAAGGCATACACTTTGATCGAGACGTGCAAGTGTGTAGAAGGTAGAGTATAAGTGTGTATATATATATATATAGTATATATATATAGGGTGATACTATTGGGAGCCTCTAAGGCTCCCAATAGTTATTGGAAGCCTGCAGCCAGCTTCCTGGTTTGGTCCGCACCAGGCTGGGAGGCGCACCCACATGGGTGGCCCCCCCACGGCCCAACCAGCCCACCCAGCCCAACCAGACTGGATGCATATAATCCAGGTCAGAAATGCGTACGAACTTTTTTGTTGCGACGATGCATACAAAGCAGTGGTTTGAGTGAATTTGAACCAGTTCTGTCGACGCATACAAACCTCCCCCGCGAGCTGACTGTTCCACCTGACACAGGCTGACACAGGCTGACACATGCTGACATGCACGCACCCACTCGAATTTCTTCCGTTTTTTCACGATAATTCCTCAACGAAGCATCGGATTCAAAAACGGTTTTCACCATTGAACTACTGACACTTTTGTGCACGATTCAAGCTCCACTTTGAATATTTTTTCAAAAAATTTGAAATTCAAACTTTTGTGCACGAGGATAAAGAGTTTATGCTTTCTATCTGTGCATATTAACTTGTGTGCGAGTGCATAGAAACATGATAGGTGCTCTCATCTTCTCCAAATTTTGAATCATACCACATAAGGGCTGATTGCATGCATATATTCACTCGTCGTGGTGCATATAAATATTTTGGCATCAATGTTGCCTAGAAACTAGTGGTTGAGATGCATATACTCACTCGTCCAGATGCATATAAACGTTTTGGCATCGGTATTGCTTCTAAATTAGTGGTTGAGATGCATATATTCACTCATCCGGATGCATATAAAAGTTTTGACTTCAACGTTGCATATAAATTAGAGATCAAGATGCATAAATTTACTCGTCCGGATGCATATAAATTCACTCGCCTGGTTGGGAGGAAGCCGCGCTGCCCGGCGAGGACCGTCCAAGCGACCAAGCTCGCAGTTTGCCCTACCCGTGCCCATGGTTGTCGTCCAACATCCGCCGTGCTTTCATCATCATCTCCCCTTCACACCCACACCGCATGCGAGAAAAAAAAAAGAGAGGATGTGTCAAACATTACAATCCATTGCGCATTAAGCATACAAATTAGGGTTGAGGTGCATACAAGCATAAAAACAGAACAGTGCATACAGATCAAATAATCACAATCCATTACCCACATGAAGCATACAAATTAAGTTGGAGGTGCATACCAAAGATAAAAAATTAATAGAATAACAATGCGTATGGATCAAACAATCATAATCCATTGCACATGAAGCATATAAATTAAGGTGAAGGTGCATACAAGCATAAAAAAAAAACAGTGCATACAAATTAAATAATCACAATCTACTACACATGAAGCATACAAATTAAGGTAGAGGTGCATACAAGCATTAAAAATTTAATAGAAGAACAAAGTGCATACAGATCAAATAATCGCAATCCATTGCACATGCTTACATTGTCGTCTCATACAAATCCATCACACCATGCATACACATCACACGAACATACAAAAACACATCACACACCGCATACAAAGTTTGTTTTCCACACGTCGTTGTCGTTGTGCCCTACACGCCCATGCCGGGCGCCGTCTCGATTCCATGCTTGTCCGCGCCCATGCCGCCATCGCCGCCGTCGTCGTCTTCGGGTACACCACGCCGCCGTAGACACCATAGCCTGCATGCCCATTTCGTCGATCTTGGGGTAAATCGCCGCTATTGCCTTGTATGCGCCACCACAACTATCAAGATGCATAGACATTTTATTATGTGTGCATACGGACCAAAAAATAAGAATAAAGAAGCACAAAAGGTTGGGAATAGTGCATACGAGAACCAATGAGCAGTAATTTAATTACACATCATATGAGAGACTACATACAAGCCTGCATACAAGCATAAAAAAATTAATAGAAGAACAGTGCATACGGATCAAATAATCATAATCCATTGCACATGAAGCATACAATTTAAGGTGGAGGTGCATACAAGCATAAACAAGAACAGTGCATACGGATCAAGTAATCGCAATCCATTGCATATGAAAGCATACAAATTAAGGTGCAGGTGCATACAAGCATAAAAAGTTAATAGAAGAACAGTGCATACAGATCAAATAATCAGACACATCAAATAATCACAATCCATTTCACATGCTTGCATTATCACCTCCCCCTATTACCATCACACTATGCATACAGGACACCCACAGGAAGCATACAAAACACATCACACACAGCATACAAAGTTGTTACCATGGTGCATACGATACACATCAAGGTGGGGATGAGCTGCTCGCTGCAAGGAAAGTGCAGTGGAGGCGCCTCCACGAGCCGTCACCCGATCCATAGAAATTTGCCCCAAAAATGAAAAAGAAGCATGAATAACAACGATATGCAGTGAAAGATTGATGAATGACGATGTTCAGGACAAACACCTTGCTGCTGTTGTTGAACCTGAGGACCTCGGCGATGGCATCTTTGGCCTGGACGAGATAAAGATGCAAAATTTTATTCTAACCGTGCATTGAAAATCATACATGCAAGCATAGTAATCTAATCAAGAAGGAAAGGAATAAATAAATAATTTTTTTACACACCTCCGATGGCAAACCAATCGCACGCCATAACCATGCTGCTTCGACGCGCTTCCTGCTTGCCGTTTGTACCTGATAGGATGCAGAGGATCTGCAGCTACCGTCGCTGCCTCGCTGGTGTGGGAGGGGCCTTCGTTGGTGCTGGAAAGCTATAATTAAAAAGGAGTTCAGAACATATGCACACAAGGAGTTCACCGGGAAGCTATAATTAAAAAAAAAGGAACGAAAAAACAGACAAAAAAAAAAAAACTGCAGCTTCGTGGATCTCGGTCTCAACAGCTAGCCGGGCCAACACATCTAGCCGCAATCCACCCTTCCGCCTGCCCCCAATGGACCAGAAGTGGGGCAAGGGTGCTGACATTGGACGTCGTTCAGGTGGCCGAGCCAAGCTCGCAGCTGGCCAAATTGCACGCCCGTCGCTGCCACAAAGCACGCACGCCGCCAGGGGCCACCATCGCCGCGGATCTTGGCAGAGTGGGCATGCCGTACGTGTAGCTCCTTGCCGCCGCCGGCCATGCGAGGCTGATGATGGGGAAGCTGCCACCGTAGCTGCTGGTGGGGAGGGGCCGCCACCGCCGCTGGAGGACAAACGGGCCGGTGAGCGCCGCCGGCTGTCGGGGTAGGCAGCGCCCTCCAGGCCAGACGCCGGAGCCGACCGAATTTTTTTCTAAAATTGCCGATGGGTGTGGGGGTGGGTGACGGTCAGGATGGATGGGTGGGGATTCAGGTGCTGTATATATAATAAGGCCCAAAAAAGTGGGTCGATGGGCTGAATTGGTTGGGCTAGTGGGTAGGTGGTTTGGTGGCACCAGATCAGCTGGATTGACTCAGGGCTTCTAATAGTTATTGAAAGCCCTAAGCCTAATAGTATATATATATATATATATATAGGGTTGGGATATTGGGAGCCCAGGGCTGCTAATACGTATTGGAAGCCCCAGCCAAGACCCGAAAGGTGCCCCCTCGCTTCCAGACCGGGTGGGCGCGCTCGGCCGGCCTCCAACGCGCGTGCGGGAGGAAAGGGTTGGAGGACATGCACCTGACACACCACCTCCCATGCACCTGACACCTGACACACCTTGTATGCATGCATACAAATCAATTTTTTTTTTTTTATGCTATAACTTTTGAACGCAATATCCGATTTAAAAACCGTTTTCACCATTGAGCTTCTAACATTTTTGTGTACGATTCGAGATCCATTGTGAATATATTTATTTTAAAAATCAAAAGTTTCTGTATACGTATATCAGTATAATGAGTGAATGTATATAAACATGTAGACCATTATGTCTTCGAAATTTGAAAAATAGCACAGTGCAAGTAATGATTCTCTGACAATATAAACCACAAATCAATATGCTCCATGTTGGAGCCAATACGCACAAATTCAACTAGGTACATGTACAATGTATACATGTAAATCAATAACCGTTGTTGAAGTACATTGTATACATTGAATAAACCATGGGAGACTCGAGCTCTTTCCACAAGCAACCAACTTTATCCACAAAATAACGCGATGAGACCTAAAACCTGAGGGGCTGAGATAGTGTCACCCAAAACAATAATGATTTTTTATCTAAAAACAACCAACTTCATAGACAAGGACCGACAGCATATACATGCAAACGCTTGTATATGAACCCACGATCGAGGTTAGTAATGCATCAACCACACATCATTTGTTACAAGTTTTACCACACTTCATAGACAAGGACCGACAGCATATATACACATGGCGTTTCTAGATACAAGATCATTTGTTATATACACATCATTTGTTACAAGTTTCCCACAATATTGAAAGATCGAGCAAAATAGGTCCAACAGTTTAACTACCTTGATACATTATACACACATTATCTGCCTAGTGGACAGAATGCATCAACCACAGCAGCACGGGCTCCAAGCTGTCATTCAGCCTAGATATTACCCATGGATTGCCATCGTCTAGGGTTTCTGCAATGCATAAAAGGCAAAAAAGTAAAACAAATGTACATGATAGACTGTTGATCTTGATACAGGACTCATCTAAGGACAATGGAATCACAATAGTCAAACTGATGTGCACAAATTTTTGTAGGAGCAATCAACGGGGCTCGTTGTCTGAAGAACAATAGGACATGCACATCTCGTTGGTAAAACTGAAGAAAAAAAACTATGTGTATGAACAAAGGAAAGGCATGCATAAAAATACTTTAGTAGTTCGCTTTGCATGAAAGTTAGTTTATATACAGTCATCTGATAGGCTATGGATTTCTATATGTCATCTGATAGGCTATGCATTTTTATATCATAATAGTTGCCTATGCACTCACAACAGTAATGACAAATCACAAAAAAGTTTAGAGGATATGCATAGAAAAGATGAGGATAATCATATAGCAATCATAGAAAAAAACAGCTAGTTGTAAAAAAAATAGCTGCTGCTTGTAGATGAAGTTAAATTACCTGCTTGTTCTGAAGTAACTCAATATTTCCCTCCTGATAACAAGGAAAAGAAAGGTCAAAATGTATACCAACCAAGAGTGTTCCATCTCATCAATTCTAACAATGCATACAAGAGTGCTCCATCTCATCAATTCTAACAATGCATACACGAAGGCTAGTTTTGGGGCAGTACCTCACCTCCAGAACATGCATACAAGAATTGTCTGTCGTCCGAAGCACATAGCTGGCTGTGTGTCCGCCTAGAGCCCTCCACGCAGCCACCCCGACGAACACCAAAACCGTAATGCTGCATCTCCTACAACCAATAGTCAGAAGTTCTTTTTTAAAAATTCATTGCATCTCCTACAAACTAGCAAGCATTTTCTATATGAACACTACTTATAAATGTGTCATCCAGCTTTTAATAAAATGGTGTACTGACCATTGTAGTGTGCATTCCTTCCAACAGAATCTATCATGAGTGTCAGCGATGTTTGGAAAAAAAAGATGTTATAAGAATTTATTGAAAGTGTGTTACCTAAGTGCAATTACCTACAAAGTAACAAGCATTTTCTATATTCAGTTGCACACTACTTATAAATGCCATTCGATGCTTAATAGAAACACACAAGCTATTAGATGGGTTGGCATAAAATTTGAATCCTAAGCCATATTCCTCACACAAAAAAATGTTTAAACATGGCATAGAAATTTATCATGTGTCAACGATGTATACAATTTGAACAAGCAGCATAGAATCACAAGAACCAAAACATAGAAACAAATTTTAGCATGCGATACATCTTACAACGGCAAGGCAGTCATAGAAACAAATTTTAGCACGCGTATAAAAACCTTTACGACGGAAGGCAGGCATATAAACATGCTTTAGCATGCGCAGAAACCTTATATCGACAAGGGAGACATATAAAAAAGCTTAAGCACGGGCAGAAACCTTGTAATATAATAGCAAGGCGGGCATAGAAACATGAATATACCCAGTAAAGCTCTCACAGAAGTTGGATCTCCAAATGGAAGCATCAATTTCATTCACATTATATGCATTCAAAAAAATAAGATTTCTTTTCAATTTCTATGCATTCAAAGATTAAACTTCGAAATTCAATTTCTATGCATCCATCTTCGGATTGAAACTCACAGCACACATATAGGGGACAAACAACAATTTCTATGCATCAGTAGCGAGCCAACAAGACACAATCACCATGGGCACGGTCATAGCAATGCAGTAGCAGTCCACATGGCTGCTGCCGCAAGCACTGAAAAAAACTTCAACAAACAAACCGTTGCCTTAAGCTCTGAGTAGAGAGGGCGCACAGCAAGCACAGCTACTGGATCTGCGTGCGAGGAGGACCCTGTCACCACTGAGAGGGCGCTGCCACAGCAATGGTGATGTAGCCGCTGCCACCACCGCTGAAATGGTGAGAGGGTGCCTCGGGAGGGCCGCCACATGGACCCGCCGGCACGACAGAGCCGAGCTCCCACATGGATGTGAAATCCCTCTCCGTAGCGAGCTGGAAAATCCAAACAGCAGCAAGGAGATCATTTCAGCGGCATGAGAAGCAGAGCAAAAAAAGTGCATGCATACAAATATGCTACGACAATGCATGCATATAAAAAGAAACATGAATGAAAAACTAATGAAATGCAGGGAAATATTAGATTATGAGAAGCATAGAAATAAGGAAATCAATGGTTGCTTGATTACACGCTTGGCTCAAGAAGCATAGAAATAAGAAAATCTAATTTCTAGAATAAAAGCTTCAATTTCGATGCATAGAAAGGTAAAAAACCAAATCTTTAATTTCTATGCATTAAAACAAGGAAATCTAATCTTTTCATGTAGATATGTAAAATAAAAGGACGAAAAGAAATGTAATTACGTTCACTGTCGTACATCCCTTCGAAGCTGCAAGATCTTATCCCCACCTAAAAAACGAAATTTCAGCATCAATATTCGTTCGTTGTCAGAGTTGGATACGGACAGGAGATGAAATCTCAACATGTTTCAACTTGAAAAGAAAAATCATCAAAATGAAGGTACGGGAATAGTTAAAATACTGCATAATCCATCTAGTTCTGTTCGATTAATAGTCAAAGATCATCTGCACATACACAACCTATTAATATTCAATTATACACTATGCTTAAAACTGGGATATATACAAATGCAAGATCTGAAGGCAATAAAAGGGACAATTTGGATCTTTCTAGATTGTGCACCTGATCTCCGGCGGACGGCAGCCTGTACTCCAGGCTCTGCAAGCGACTCTGCCCTCCACAGCACCCAGAAGGCCAGAACCCCTAGGACGGTTGTTGATAGCATGGTCGCAGGGCACCTGGTTGCTGGGTTGCTTGTATGACCCTGGATCTGTGTATCAAGGCAAACAAGATGGGCCTAAGTACAACAAGTGCTACTTCGGAAGCAAATAGAAAAAGAACTGGAAATATTTTTAATCGTGTGAACTAGGGACTTCACATTGTGGGTCTCGCAAAGGATAGGAGGAGCAGGCCAGCGGATATAGCAAATCGGATTAACGTATCTTGTGCATCAAACAAGAGAAAAGAGAAGACATCAATTGCGTCATGGCCACCGGTCTGGGGAGTGGCCGTAGGTGCCGCTGCCGGGAGGCGCCGCCAGCCCTAGCGGCGAAGGGGCTCATAGCTGTCGTTGGGGAAGGACAGCAGATCGACGTTTCTCATCCAGTGCTGTAATCAATTACTTAGATTAGGAATCGGAGGGAAGGGGATTAACCTGTAAACAGCAGATCGACCTTGTAGAAGCCCCCTCGCTGCTCGGTAGAGCCTCCTCGTGCGGGATGCCGGAGCGGCATCGAGTTGATTACGTCCGAACCACGCCGAACCACCACCTACGACGCGCGCCGTGGACCTGGTGGTGGCGGACTTCTCCTGCCACCTCGCGCCTCCTGCATCCCCTTCTCCTCGGCTCCACGCCGCTGCTTGACGGATCCCACACCCGCCCCTCCCACCCCGCGACTTGGATGCCTCGTCGTGCGGCATCCAGGATGGAGGGACTGGCCATGGGATGGAGAGGGGCACAGCTGGGTCGGAGGGAAGAGCGCCGGATGGAGGAGGTGCTGCCGCGAAGAAAGCTGGGGAAGGCAGCTAGCCACCGAGGTGGATGACCGCCGGTGGGGAGGGAGAGGGGGCGATGTGGAGGCCGCACGGCATTGGGAGGTCGGGTTGCCGATTGGGAATGGGGTGCGCCGCCGGTTTGTGGGCCCTGGGTCGTCCGGGGAAGGGAGTGGGGGATTTCAAATCAATTTGAAACCGAGAAGAGAAGCCACCGGGTGGAGAGGTTTGGGCCCACGCCCACGCGAGGACCATACGCCGTCTGTGGGAGGACGGTTCGGTAGAACCAGGTAGGTGGAGTTTGGGCTGGGGCTTCTCGTTAATTATTGGAAGCCCCCATGCTTCTAATAACATACCTATATATATATATATATATACTGGCAGGCGAGCTGTCTGTCCAGGGTGCATTGTCTTTACAGAATGCACCCACCCTATCCAGCGATCACAGCGAGCACGAGCTCCCTAATCCTGGGCGGTCCGCCTGGCCCAGCTACTGGCTTTCCGTCTGCGTGCGACGTGCGCGAGTCCGCAACATGGCCAAGCAGACTATATTGACGCCGACACATGCACATGCTACATGCAGCCATGCAACTCATGTAAAAATCAGTTAGTCTAGAGTGATTACGAATTTTTTTGTTTTGGATTAAAAAATGCAATATCTCCTAAACCGTAGTTCCGATTTTAGATCCGTTTGCACCAGGTTGTTGAAAAAATGTGCTTAACAAAATGAGATCCAACATGACTATATTTGAAGAACTTTTTTTTAAATATGTAATTACAACTTCATTGTATTATGAGTTGCCATCGTTACTACAACACAATTGCAACTTGACCAGTAGCGTAGTTAGCGCTTGTTGTAACATTTAGAACGTATTTTAAAAACCTAGTTGCAAGCCTAGCTAGATGCAAACTAGTTACATGCAACCAGTAGCGCTTGTTGCTACTACATGCAACCGTAGTTGTTGCTACTACATGCAACTAGTTCTGACCTAGTTGCAAGTCTAGCTGGTGAACAACGTATATTTTATACACCCTATATTTGTACTATACCAATTGCAACTGTGAGACTAGACAAAACTTGACGGAACTAGCTAATTCAAACAACAATCAACTCACAAATAGACAAGATAGGGAGCTGTCACGGAACGACAAAACAAGGAAAAATAGACAATTTTTTTTTTTTTAATAACAATAGACAAGAGCGGGTCCCGTCCTAGCACAACAAACAACTCACAATAGACAATTCTTTTCTATGGAAAAACAGAGACAAGACAGGGTCCTATCCTAGCACAAGAAACAACTCAAAAAAGACAATTTTTTTTCTATGAAAAAACAATAGACAAGACAGGGTCCCGTCCTAGCACAAGAAACAACTCACAATAGGCAATTCTTTTCTATGGAAAAACATAGATAAGATAGGAAGTCATCTGGAACGACAAACAAAGGAATAATAGATAATTTTTTTCTATGGAATAACAATAGACAAGATAGGGTCCCGTCCTAGCACAAGAAACAACTGACAATAGACAACTCTTTTCTATGAAAAAATAGAGACAAGATAGGGAGTCAGTCCCGGAACAAAGAAACAAAAGAATAATAGATAATTTTTTTTCTATGGAATAACAATAGATAAGACGTGGTCCTGTCCCTAGCACAAGAAACAACCCGACAATAGACAATTCTTTTCTATGGAAAAACAGAGACAAGATAGGGAGTCGTCCCCGGGGACAACAAAACAAGAAAAAAAATAGACAATTTTTTTTTATGGAGTAACAATAGACAAGAGAAGGGTGTTGTCATAACAAAGCAAACAATTGACAACGGTTTGCAACAACCCACGATCGCTAAGTTACCATTTGCAACAATGGATGTCTCCGGTTGCAACACCGAAAGTGACACAATTGCAACATGTTGATGACTACTATTGCGGACACACAAAAAGGGCTAGTAAATTATCATAACGCCATGAACCCTAAACTTCGGTAAAACGCTAACAACCCTAAACTCAACAAACGCCATGAACCCTAAACTCAACAAACGCTATAAATCGTAAACTTCGGCAACCGCCATGAACCCTAAACTTCGACAAACGCCATTAAAAAGTGTCTCTCAAAAACCTTGCACGGGAGGGGGCATGCTTAACAACATGGTCAATAGTCATTTGCAACATGGTGACAACCCATAGTTACACAAATGCGGGTAAAATACCGTTTGCGACAAAGAGTGTCTCAAGTTGCAACCCACAAGTCAAACGATTGCAATCGGTTAACAACCATTTACAACGCCGGTAAAAACTCCATTTGCAACATTAGAGTGTCCACAATTGCAACAACAAAAATTACACGATTGCAACATGCTCCATTTACGTTTTTACAAATCTTTCCTCCTTGGTAAGTCTCAATCAGTATTTGCAAAAAAAACTTGTTGCAACACAAAAATGCAAATTGCAATCTAGTTGATAGCCAATTGCAACAGGTTGATTACCACAGTTGCAACACCCCCATGGTCGGTAAGTTACCATTTGCAGCAATGGATTGTCTCCGGTTGCAACACTGCAAGTGACACAATTGCAACATATTGATGACCACTGTTGCAAACACACAAAAGGGCTGGTAAATTATCATTTGCAACAATGGAGTGTCTCCAGTTGCAACACCGCAAAAGTGACACAATTGGAAGAAATAAAAAAAAAATAGCAATAGCAAAAAAAAAAAATATACCAGATAATAACCATACATGGGGTAAATATATACAAGTTTGCAACATGAGCACATATCTAGTTACAACTGGAGCACAAATCCATTTACAACGAGTAATTGCAAAATATATTACCCCATGCACACACACCATCACAAAATCGCAACAGTAGCACAAGTGTTGTTACAACTAGAGTAATTATAAATGGTCATGGCATCCAAATGCAACTAGGAAAGTAGTCCAGTTACAACTAATATAATAAAGTAAAAACCATTTACAAATACGATGATAGCCCAATTACAACTAAAATAATCTGTTTTCTGTTGGTCATTATGCTGGTGATCAAATATAGTTGCAACTAAGATAATAATATAGTAGTCCATTTGCAACACTGCAAGCGATCCAATTACAACCCGTTGTGTGTTGTGTTTGCAACATGGTATGTGTTTTGGTTACAACTTGGAGTTATACACTGATTAATTGAGAATGAAGTAAGAAGCCAACTAAAAATAAAGAAAACCTTCTTGACAGAAAAAGAAAGAAAATTCATGCACACATATCCCCATTTTGTAAAAGAACATTTCAATTGCAACTTGTCTCGTCCTCTAGTTACAAGTAGAATAATAATCCAGTTACAAGCATGCTAGAAATCCATGCACACATCTCATTTTGTAAAAAAAAACATTTCAATTGCAACTTGTCTCGTCCTCCAGTTACAAGTAGAATAATAATAATAATCCAGTTACAAGCATGTTTGGAATCCATGCACACATCTCCTCATTTTGTAAAAAATATTTTAATTGCAACTTGTCTCGTCCTTCAATTACAAGTAGAATAATAATCTAGTTATATGGATGTGCCCATCACATTAAAGAATATTTCAATTGCATATTGAAATCCAACCATATTGCGCCCGTTAGCATATAAACCATTAAAGAATTCAGAACATGCACGAGAACGCATATAAACATCCCTGTTCCTGCAAGTTGCAGTTTTGCGCCGCCGCTGGCTGCACAGCTCCATCATAGATCGCCATTGCCGTCCTTGCCAATCCATGGCCATGGCCGCCGCTACAGCCGTCATAGCCATGACAGCCAGCGTCGTAACCATACACCTCGCAACGTAAAGAAGAGAAACTAGTAAGAAGAGAATTAGACATTTAGACTGAAACTAAGGTCGTTGACAATTAGAACAGCCATTAAGTAGTGGAGGATCCTGTATTCATGATGGAAAAGCGTTAGTAATCTAGTAAACTGCTTCTTTCCCTAACAGCTAACATAGACAACCGTAACCGGTAGATTTAAAGGCTACAGGTAGCGGTTGGTCCAGCCATTAAATAGTTTGCGACCATTTTACCAAGGGGAAACGGTCTCATTAAACCCAAAACATATAATAGTACGCAGACACATAAAGGTGAAGTAAGTTGTAAGTATTCAACAATAAGAAGTTCTATTCATGAGAAGCACAAGTGTCATAGCAATATTTTTTTTATTATGAATTAAAAAACTCGATAAAGGTGTATTGTGGTTAGGAATCAAAGTGAACTTTGATCAGAACAAACAGCAGTGCTCGTTGAAGGAAATTACCTGAAGCTGGCTGCTGACTTGCTCCACTTTGAACTACTAAAAAAATAAATGAATCACTGTAAGTACTGGAACATCCATTTAACTGATAAAACAGACCTTACAGATTTATTTGCTTCACCTGCTCATTCAGTGTTTCCTTCAAATGAGAAATCAGAGTGGCCCTGAGTGATTCTGCCATTTTGAGTTGCTCAATGGAGTTACTGAGAATGCTCTGTTGTTCCTGCAGCTCCTGTATAAAGCCCGATCGATTGCTGCTACCTGCCAATATCCAACAAAAAATTCAAGCTAGACCACAAAGAATACAGCCTCATTAAAAATAGCTAGATCTAAGCAAGAGCAAGAGCATATCTCGGCAGGCAGATCAAATGAAAGCCCAACCAAGAGCGGAGCAGTGGGAAGTTTTTTGTGGCTGCAATGTGTATTCGGTGCCTATGTTTCAACATAGGTTGGCATCGTGCATGCTGCATGCTGTAGGCAGCATAATAACGATTTAAAATCTAATCCATTCTTTAATACATTGTGGAAATGAAATTCAATCTATAGAGGCTGGCACACAGATGTAAATTTGGGGCAGCTTTGCAGGCATCAATACACCAATTTGGTGGACACAAAAGAGAGGGGTGCCGAAGAGCTAAAATCGAGAGGCTTGATTACTGTGGACTGCATATATAATAGTGCTATAGAAATCGTGAAGAGGAATTACGTACACAGATTGCTCCCAAAGCAGGCCAGGAACCCCAATCATGGAAGATGCAGATCCTTTTCCATCAAACATGCAACAGACAGAGGGAAACAGCTTAGGCTTGCCTCTCCAATACCTGGATGAGCGGAGGAGCAGGAAACGCACGGCAACAGGTGGATTCCAGAAGGGGTTGGAGTTGGAGGCGACTTGCATCAAATTTGAGCGAGGGTGGTCCTTGCAGCACGTCCAACCGTGAGGGCGAGAAGACCAGGGAAGGCAGCAGGGGAGAAGAGGAGGGCGTGCAGGCAGAGGGCGCACGATCGAGGCAGGCAGGGAAGGAGTTGACACCGTCGCTGCTGCTTGGAGGGAGAAGGGACGTGCCGTCGCCCGGGAGAGCTCGCGCCACGGGGGCTCTTCAACTCCGGATCACGATGCCGCAGGTGGAGCCGCGAGTGCCGACCCCCCGACCTGCCCGTGCGCCCTACCCCGGCAGCCGTGGAGCGCTGAAGCCGCCCCTTCCCATGCTTCTGCTGTCGATGGGGCTTGAAGCGCACCTGGTGGTAGACGGGGAGGGGTCCGGGCGGAGGGCCGTGGGACGCCGGAAAAAGTGGCGGCGCTGGTGTGGACAAGAGAGGGACGAGTTTGTCAGTGGATGGGGTGTCTCCTATTCAGATGCGACAAGGTGGGAAGGGGGAGAGGAGGTGGTGGGGTCCAGACCGGACCAGGTGCACATGGTGCGTCGGGGTCGGACTGGGTGCATTCCATACAAAGAATGCACGCAGGTGCATTATATGCATACATTATATATATATATATATATATATATATATATAGTATCTAGGGTAAGCCCGCATCCAGCGTTCGTCCGAACCAGCAAATCGCGTGACATGGGCCCCTCCTGCCCCCACTACTACGGCCACGCATGACTGGAGATGGTCTCGATTTTGTTTTTGTCAAATGATTTTTTTCGCTAGTGAGATTCGCCTGGAACCTTTCCAAGCTGTCCTGCCGCCCGTGACACACACATGGCAGGTTTCTGATTTCTTTCTTTTTTTTTTTTTTTTTTTTTAAAAGTTACCACGTTATCATATTAGAATTGACAGGCCGGCTTTTATTATTGTTCAGAGTAATCTATACGTCTTAGATTCTCTTAGCATGGAAATCGACTTCTAATGCCCATTTGATTGGCACAAACCTGTCATAATCTGGAATTTGAAATCAAAAATATATTGAGAACAATTGGTTTGCACCACGAACAGACCAAAATTCTTTTTCATTACTTAGCAATATTTTGAACAGACCCAATTACAAAAGAGCGTATATTGAGCACAAATACACCAAGATATAAATTTCAGACTTTGCATCGAAGTAATACTTTAATGATCCCAAGTAATTTCATGGAAAAAACAATGTGGAGTGGAAATGCAAAATATGTAAGATATATAATTCTAATTTATTCTCAATCCATTTCATGATCATGGAATGCGACCACAAATACTAAATTGTGGTCTCAACTGACGATCACCACTTCTCATTCAGAATTTGAATCTTCATGGCCATTAGATCTGTCGCTACAGAAAAGGAACCAAACAATCACAAAGTAACTTTGGTTGACAGATAAGGAAACATAAGCAGAATAAATGAAGTTCTTAACACAAAAAAAGGATAAAAATTGAGCGCCATGTGTCTCCCCCCTGTCATACCAACTCACAGACACTATCTCATATAATCAATCAATCTTTGATGCATCCCTTTAAGTAGTAACTGGTTATGGACTTCTACAGTAGTTTGTGATTCTGATTCTTCTTTTCTTTCTTTTTTTCCTTTGTAAATAACATGGCCTCTTTTTTTTGTGTTAGTCATACTAAAAAATGTGTCAATAGTCATACTAAAACACTTGTTTGTTGGATTCAAGTAACATTCCTTACAGATGCACTTCAACCACAATCACTTTTAAAATTTCGTAGGTTAAGTTTCTAAAAGTTTCTTCAGCCAATGGAGATAGCAGAAATTCACCTGATTCAGAAATCCATCCAGCCTTCTAGCAAGCCTTATGACACTTCCTTCAAAAATATCGGTCATAGAGGTTCCCTGTATGGAAATAACACATACAATTAAGACAAAATTAATGAAATAAAAGCAGGGGAGCCCACACTGTTTTTATTAAGAGGGGAAAAAGGGACTTACTGTACAGAAGAGAACACTTGATTTACTTTCATTTCTTATTTCACTTGACTTATCACAGGGTACAAAACAGCTAGCAAGGGAAGCAACTTGATGATGGTCAAGATCATTGAGTGTACCTGGACAGATAGAAAATATTAAAGCATTTCTCAATTCTAGCTTGAAAACAAGGATAAGAACTACTGTCCTCTTGACTTCACTAAGTTCTAAATAGTGCATGCTTAGTGGCTAGTTAGCAGGGGTTGTGGTCTGTCCAAGCAGGCAGCTCCACGTTTTTGATGCTAAGGTCTGCTACTATTTCTGAAGATTAAGATGTATACTTGATAAGTAACAAAGGAGATTAAGATGTTATTATATATCCATGGCTCAGAGATATTTACTTATTTAGTTATTGATTTAAGAAACATTAGTGAACTGGATTATAGATTAAAGATCAACTATTGTATCTACAGTTCTTTGTTCAAAAGATAGAAAGCGACTAGTAAGGAGATAACAACAATATGAATAGCAGACTACCAGCCTATGATGCACGGATACTTGGGGGTCTGTATCCCATGTGAACACATATCGGATAAGAATACGCCCTGGATACGATCCAGGCCGTATGTTCCAGTAATAGTTAGCTTCCAAAAAAAACATTGTGCACATCAATCAAAAAGACTGAGCTTTCACAGGCAAACATTTCCATTGCATTATAAAAATCCCATGAATCACAAACAAATAAATCAAATGCCATAAGCTTGTTGGGGAAAGATTGTTAATGCCATGATCACCACAAAATTCAATGTGTGTGTAAGCTCATTATACTTTGTAGGGTTATAATTACTTTGATAATGACATCTCTAAATTGAGCATGACAGTATTATTATACTACTAAATTTAGGCCTGCAATTTTTATTTTTATTTTTGAGATAAATTAGGCCTGCAGTAGCTGCATGTGCTGTGTTCATTAAAAGTTAATTTGATAAGCACTAGGCAGTTCAACATGGCTCGTATTGTTGAACTGAGAACTGAAAATACATCACTATTCACCTCATTTGGGTCCTTTTGGTAGGCTATGAGGATACTTGCCAGTAATTGGTTTATGAAAAAGTGGCAAAAGACAAGCCAAAAAAAAAAAAAAAAAAGATTAGAGAAGTGGACAGGTGAACATGTCTCACAAATTTTGACTGAAAATAAAAAACAAGATAAGATGCATAACTGACAGGTAAGAAAAAGATCAGACAAAAAATGCAGTAGTCTGTAAATGAGACACAAATAAGCTTATATCTAGTACTAGTAAGCTAAACAACCAATAAAAATATACCCATCAGAGCTGATCATAGATCGATTTTAATGGCAGATGAGATCATGTTGTGTTGCTGCAGCTGTACAACTGGTTTGCATGATAACAACGTAAGGAACAAAAATAAATACAAAAGTTGCTATGTGCATATATACTTAAAAAAACACATGGCCTGAAAATACCTCAACTTGCAGCTTCGTGCAAATAGATTCCAGATCCATGAGCAGAAAGATCAGAATCAGAAAATCTTATTTAGCGTCTTGGATCTAACACAGCAGGGGAAAGTCACATCTCAAAAAAAAAAAAAAAAAAAAAAAAAATGAGAAAAAGGAGCACCTTGGATTCCGGCACACCGGCGCTTGGGCGTTCGCTGTGCCTGTGTTGCTGCCGCTGGTCCCCCGGCGCCCGACTGTCCCTATCACAGCTGGATGCAGCAGCCACCGCCTTGTAGATCCAGGCCCCAGGCCAGCAGAAGGAAGGAAGACCAGGCCGTATGGTGCCAGCCCCGTCACCGAACAGATGGTAACGATTATTTTGAGCTAACAAACTAAATCTTCATATTGCTATCTACAAACTCCAGAACCTGGTATTGTCATACAAATAAATAGAGTAGGAAACTAAAAATCGATTGACAATTTGTAGCAACACTGAACTAGTAAGAAAAAATATCAGGCAAAAAAAATCCCTTGCAGTAATCTGTAAAGGATACACAAATAAGCTATATCTAGTGAGCTAAACAACCTCCAGGCTCACTTTGTGCAACAAGGAAAAAAAAATAGAGAATTACCCAGGGGAGCAGATCATAGATCGATTTTAATGGCAGCTGAGATCATGCCATTAAAAGTGCAATCAACACTCTTTCAACGAAGTAGATCACACATTAGGCTCTCATAATTACCAGCACACTCAAAGCAAAGTTGTTAATATCACTATCATTTAATATCTGTTAAAAGGTGAAAACAATAGTGGGAAACTACATAATAAAGCATTCTGACAAAACACATGAAGGACACTCATATTGCAAAATAAATGTTTCACGCCTGTACTTTGTGTGAACATTTTTACATTAAGGGTTTGCTTTGTCTAATATTGGTTGGACCAGAGTTTGTAATAACAATGTTTAAGACTGAACATTGATCGAGAAAAAGATGGCTTGAACAGAAAAGAACAAACAATTAAACAGAGGAATTTCCGCAACAGGAAGAAGCACCCAACCTCCACAATGACAGGCTCATCAGTGAGTCAAATGAACTATAAGATACACTGTTAGATAGTGCATAACTACTCCCACTGTGCCACATGTAATTGACAAAATTCCCCAGACATCTTTTAAGCCCGATTATTAGTTGCATATATTAGCATGTATATGTTACAATGATGAAAACCACTCCAGTTGATATGAATGTAGTATTTGCAACAACAATGTTAGCTGGGCCCGAACTGGATGACCATAAAAACTAAAAAATGCAGCAAAACTGTACCTACAGGGTACATGTAATGCATGATATGTAGCTACAATTACCGTCATGACCATCCAGGCGACACCTTGGCCCTTGGGCGCTCACACTAGAACCTGATCCAAACTGAGCTCCAGCTGCCAGCTCCTTGTGCCTTTAGACTACGGGCAGAATTAAGATAAACTTAGAAGAGAGAAATAAAGTAATAACTAATGAGTGAAAGCAACAAAACCAGCATATTGAAACATTGCATGGGGTGGTTTTGCACGTAAAAGGAAGATATAATTAAATCCAAGAATAATAAAACTGATTGTACATGAAACCCAACATATCCGGGCACATCATATTTTGCTCATTAAAATATATGATTGGTTTATGTGATGATGACGAGCCTGATTGCACTTCCCATTGCCGCAATCATAAAAAACATTTTGTAGAGTTCATCAAACCTAGCAGCAAATACCCTCGCCAGAAAAGAATATTTCTGAATATTTCTGCAGCAGGTTCAGTAAATAAATGAAGGCCATGGTTGCATTTATATGCAAAAATACTAATTAAAATGCATATATATTCTACAAGGAACAAGCATGTAAAGCCAAATGAGTGTTGCATTAAACTTTTGGTTTGAATCTAGAAACATATAATATTTTGATCAGCGCAACTGGATGGGAATTAAATCACCAAATCCTTCCCCACGAGTAACTAAAAGCAACATGGAACCAGCATTGGCAGCCCACAAAGTCGCCTTTGCTGCAATTGAACCACAATTGGTTATTCAGATTAATCAACGTTTGTTTCCTGAGCAATCAGTGCACACCAAAGCCGTGATGCCAAAATCTCCTGCAGCTCAAAAAATCAGAAAAATAATAGTTTTTAATACAAACTTCGTTCAAGAGGCGAACACAGAACAAAATCGAAAAAAAAAAAAAATGCTAGCCAGATACGTACTCTGTTCCATCAGATGCTGAACAAATCGATCATGGTGGAGCGATCTCGTGGTGGATCCAAAACCGGTCACCTAGGCGTGGCATGTGGAACTGCTAGGGGCCACGCTGCATCCAGGACGCGGTGGTGGCTGTTGGCATCTCATCCCCAATATCAACATACTCATCCACCTGCTCAGCCATCGCAGTGCTCTTCACAGGCTTCTTACTCTCCTGTAATAAAACAATAAATAAACAAACTAGCATCGGAGCCCAATTCACACATCCACTAGCTGCAAGCAAAAACAAGTGTGCTGCTCCCTATTGTCATTACCGCATCATCATTGTCAACCGATGCAGGCACATCGCCCCCAGGTGCAGTGTCATCCTCAGCCACAGCAGCACTGGTTACATCAGCAGTGCCACCACCATTCACCATCGCAGCAGCACGCTGAGACTTCTTGAGCGCCTTGTTGAAGTTAGTTACGAAACGGTCAAGCTCCCACTGTGTCTCGACATCCATCTCATCAATATCAAGCTCGATCTCATCCCCAAGCATCTCTGGGTTGTTGTTCCTCTTGCGCACAATCTGAAGCACATTATGCATCTTCTCTTCAGGCAAACTCTCCAGCCCAATCCTGAGCATGTTCTTCTCCTCCAGGCTCATCTCCCTCTTGTTAGGCTCCCTCGCCTTGGGCTTCCGCATCCTCACATTCCCCGCTCTCGGCTTAACCTTCGCCTCAACAGGCTCAACTGTCGGTGGAGGTGGCAATTCAGCAGCCACTGGCCTTGGCGGGGGCTCAAGGCTCTTGCACTCTTCCTCGAAAGAGGCGAGCGCCTCCTTGTACATCCTCTCGAAGTAGGCGAGGAGAGAGCGCCAGCGAACGTGTGGACCTCGTGTCCGACGGGGTTGTAGCGCAGCGCGTTGGTGAAGGTGAGGCGGACGTCGGCCGCGAAGTCGTCGTGCGAGGCGTACCTCCCAGCGGCGAGTCCCTCCTTGAGGGTGCCGAGATCCATGGGGCGCTTGATGACGGCGTGGTAGTCGTGGAGGCCGAGTCGCTCCACCTCGACGGGAGCGTTGAACCACACGCTCCGCTTGTCCTCGCGCAGCCTGGTGAGGATCTGGCCGCACCGCTTCCGCATGGCCCCGCGGAGCTGCTGCTGCTTCAGCGGCGGCGGCGCCGGGAGCGGGCCCTGCTGCTGCCAGGTGTCGATGCGGGAGAGGAGGGCGCGGACCTGGCCCAACTCCCCGCGAGGCGGTCCCGGAGCGCGCGGGCCTCGCGCTGGCCAAGGGAGGACGGGCGGAACGTCACGTAGCCGGCTGCCGCCCGCGGAACCCGCCTCGGATGCTACGAGCCCGCGCCGAAGCAGTGAGCAGGGGCGCGGCGGTGGAGCTGAGGTCCTGCGGCGAGGGCGGCGGCGGAGCTGAACTCGTGAGCCGGAGGCGTCGGCAGGAGCGGCGGTGAGCCGGGTACGTGCGGTGATGGGGATGGAAAGCAACCGACGCCTCCAGGCTCCCACGATCCATGAATATATCGAAACAAAAAATTATAATAAAAAAAGGAAAATATAATAATAAATAAAAGGAGGTGTGTGCGGTGGGAAACGGAAGACGGGCCAGCGCCAGCGTTGACTCGCGCATCCGCCATAGGTTCGCTCGCGCCGCGCATGGCTGCGTCGTCTGGCTGGCTTTGGGTAGCGATTATTATTATTCACTACCCGCGTAATATATAAAATACCTATATATATATATATAATATATATATATATATATATAAGGCGCTTAAAAAAAACAGGTAATTATTAAACAACTAAGCCCCCACGCGACCACCCCTCGCCAGTCCGATCCCCGCCCTGACCCGTTCTCACCCGAAAAAAGGTGCTCGCCTTTTTTTTTTTTTCCTTTGTTTTTTTTCCTAATTTTTTTCCCGATTTTTTTCTTACGTGCCTGTCTTTCCCTCCGCAATTTTATTTTTTTCTGGTCCAATTTTTTTGTTTGTAGCCGATTTCTTTCTATTGCCATTTTTTTACGCTAGGTAACTCTTACGTGCCTGTGTCTTTCCGGCATTTTTTTTTTTTCCAATTTTTTTTGTTTGTAGCCCATTTCTTTCTATTGCCATTTTTTCTACGCTAGGTAACTATGTTCTGTGATTTCGTGCAACTTTTGCCATATGCTTTTTCTCTGGATTTTTTTATTCTTCGCTCACCTAACATTAGGAAATGAGTAACATTTGATAGTGCAGAATTTTTTGCTTCAAAGATTTGATATTGAAAACTAACTTAGCATCCAATGAATTTGTTTTCATTTGTCACAAATAATGTCAACGGTAATTGTAAAAAACTCGATAATCTGAAAAGCTCAAATTGACAACTAAAAATACAGACATTTGTGATCACTCCATAACACTTCTGATTTTTTTACAACAAAAGCAGCAACAATTCGACCTCCTGGTGGTGCATGACAGGCGCCAGCGTAACCCCCAACTGTGATCCAACGTCTATCCTTTTTGCTCCAAGGGCAGCTTGAGTGCATGTGTTCTGTGATATCCATCCAGATGAAATGCATGCTGAAGGCCACTATATACTCTTTTTGGAAAAATAAATTAACCTGTTTTCAATTAACCAAGAGAAGGAAAATAATTGTCAGCTACATCATAAATAAATTAAGCCCATGGCAACCTACGTTCAGCTACCTATTTTCACACCAAATTTGTACGAGTGACCTGCAAGAGGAAAGGGCTTTGATAAATATATGTTTATCAAAACAAATTGAAACTAAAAAGTGCTTTCCTTATACTAAATGTAAATAGAGTAAATTAGACGAGAGGGCTACACAATGACTAATCAACCTGCATGGAGGGGTGCTGACTTGATTGATTCATATAACTCGCGGATAACATGTTGGAGTGTTTGTTGAAATAGCCAATTGCAAATAAGCAGATGTATGTAAAATGGACAGCTGCTACCAGCAAAAAAAAAAAAAAAAAACCCTAAAGGTATAATTTTAAAGCTGATAGCAACTAGGAGGGAATACAGAGTCATACAGCTACTCCAGAATAGGCACGTAGGAATCAACAATACATCAGGTAGGGTGTAGGGAAGACCTACGGATACTTGGCCATATACGACAAAAAAAAATAACAACAGCAAGTAAAATGCATGGAGAAGAGGATTGAAGGATGATAACAAATAACAGAGAGAACCTAGAGGGCCAGATGTAAATAGATTTTAGGATAATGTCACAACCTATATGCATTCCAGAGAACAAAAAATTGGTGAAGGGTAAAATAATCATCCATAAGCTAGAAGGTGGTGGGCTGGAGCTCATGAACCAAAAACACAGTACAGTTGCTTTCCTAGAAGAATTACATGAATGCAGATTGAATTAATGAGTTCAAATGTATTTGGTTGAGCCAGTGTAGCATTAATGATCAAATTGAACAGATTCAATTATAAACACTCAGTATGTGTCGCTTTCAAAAAACAAATGCTTTCATCAATTTTAACACAAATCCTTATGGTTTGAGTTTGGGTTGCTTGGCATAAAAACTTAATGATAGCATAGTATAAGTTCAAAGCCAAACACGTAATAACTAATTTGATTAAAGTGACGAAATCCACCTCCCCTGAACCTTGGTTGACAGTTCATTAGGTTAAACATGAAAAAAATATTAGAGAAACCTTCTCACAAATGTTGACTCATTTTTTTTTTTTTTAAAAAAAAACAGGTAATAAGAGAACTAAACTGAAAAGAAAAAAAAAAAGTCCCATCTTCATCAATCCCCTACACAACTTATAGTAAGCTGAAAAGACGTAACGTATACAAGGGAAGCATTGAAATTTGCTGATGGTACTAAAAGACTAAACATTAGCATCACCCAAATTAAGGGAATATAATAGGACCAAACTAATATTGTCCAACAACGAGAGCACCATAAAGCACACCTTTTCATGATTCTTTAAAATAACAAGTCCTCCGCAACAAGCGCTGATGATCCGCTTGAACGTCCCAAACTTGTTCTCAGCCAAAGAATACAAATTGGTGGGGCTAGAATTGAAGCAAACCAAAATAATGTGTAGGATCCAACTTACCATTGACCACTTTGGATACAATCGGAGACGAAAAAATCTATACTCAACACTAAACCTGCCGAAAGTGTCCATTAGCCTTGCATATAGATACATCCAAATTCACGGGTTGAAAAGGGGTCACAATTTTACACCTTTAGATGAACAATAAGGAAACTTATCACAATTTTGTGTTTTGAAATCAGTTGGACTAATGATGCCTACTTTAACTTGCTCTAAAACGAAAAAAAGGTCATTCGCTTTTGTTACAAGATTAAAGGCTAAAATAACTACATCCTCCAATAGTCATTAGCCAAATAAGATCATTATCAAGAGCACTAACAAGCATAAGGTCGCTACGGCAACACTAGTCGTATAACCTACATGATATTATTATACAAAGTATTGATCCGCAAGTTAGAATGAAGTGGTCACAGAGGAATCATTCTTTCAAAGATACAAACAAGATACATATCATGGAACTTAATAGTGAAACTAAATTGACACTTGCCTTAATGGGACATCAAAAAGAGATGTATGAATAGTGGAATAATAATGAGGGTAGAAGAAACCTCGTGGACCTGGACGACTCCATCCAAATGATGCAAGCTCTAAGAATCAACATGTGTACAAGCAAGATGTGGCGCCCCGCACCCGGCACCGCACGCCCACAAACAAAAAGCATATAAAGCAAAAAGCAGGTAAGTTAATCACATGAGTACAACAAAGTAAAAATATTCTACCGAATGAACTTGGCATCAAATTTTATGGTTCAAAATAAATTACTTTGTGCTCAGTTTAGACAAGTGAAAAGCAAATGACTCATTTGGACTAAAAAAACTAAGCTATGCTATCTGAAATATATTCTCTTGTATTGTAACAAATATCACTAATAGCAAAACAATAGACTAAAGCGTGGGTAGCATTCTTTGATGTCTTATTCTAAACAAATAACAAAAAAAGGACGCAAAACGAGATTATCACCAAATATATCATTATATGTGCAAGAGGGGGCAAAAATCCATGGATCACAAATCCATATCCTTCAAGCTTCTAGTATAAGAGACAGACAAAAGACATCATCATGTATCATATAGACAAATTGTGATGCCCCAAATCCAAATCATGCCGATTAGAGAACAGAGGCCAAAACCAAATCATGTCGCCCCACAAATAACCAACAATAATTAAGGACTCATAGATCACCGGAAATATACACAATTTTAATGGTAGCATGAAATACATAAATGATACTTGCCGATTAGAGAACTCGGGTGAACAATCTACAAGTATTGGCATTCATCCACTTAAGAGGGAACAAGGAAATGGAGTGAGCTAGTCGATTAATGAGTTCATAAAAAGTTTTGATTATAGTTGGATGGGACCCGTGGATTAAACTTATCAACAAAAAAAAAAGCATGGGAATACAAGCACCTAAACTAACAACCATTTGAATCATATATATGCATAGTTTCGGATCGTAGATAGCTAAAAGTACTTATAAACACATCAACAAAGAAAAAGTTGGAAGCTCTGGCGATAGTGCATATGAAAGGTATTCATACAATTATTTCTAGGTCGGTAGATTGAGGGGTTTAGACTAGCGTGGGACTGCCCCTACCGCTTTTTGAAAAAAATATGCTTCAATAGCCATGCTTTGAAATGCTTGATAACTAGTCAAGAGATAGTGTTGCGCTATCGAGATGGAACTCCATGAATAATTGAATCCTACCGCCGTATCCCATGCACCGCTCATTCTCGCCACAACCAACGCCCTTGCTCCCGATGTCCTCCATGGATCCCCCGGCTGAAGAAGGCCGAGTTTTGCATCAAACAAGTCAATCTGCACTAAACAAAAGCTAGTAATTGGGGATGTCGAGTATATTGATCATAGAAGCTAGTAAGTAGCGATTTGGATTACTTCGAGCATAGCAATCTAATTCAATAATGGTCCAAAAATTGAAATATAAAATTCAAATACGCTTGACGGCAATGATTGCGTAGACTTTGAATCGATATGTGCTTCAAAGCACCGAGTTGGTTTTCTACAAATGATTGTGTGTGAATCACCTAGTGCCGCAAAGGAAGCTCGACTATTTTCCATCTAATTCTATAGAAATCTAGAACCACGTATTCACGAACAAATGTATTTCTTTGAAAATAATTAAACTTACATCATCGCTAACAAGCAAAAAAAAAATATTCGCACCTAGACTCCAAATTTGTCGCTAGTGAAGAGGGGCACTGGACCTTCGGACATGGTGATTCCTCAACGACCGAAATGACAATCGAACACTCCCATCGGACCAAGAGAAGCCCGGAGGAATGCATCCTACAATCGAATCATCGAATTGAATCAAGAAGGGGAAGGGGAAGGGAAGGGGCGGGAAGATGAAGGGGAAAGGGAAGATGCCGCAAATGATGAACTCGGGAAGGGAATCAGGAGGCCGCACTGGATCTCGCCACCATTATTGCGGGAGCAATAACGGGAGCGGCGATGGCGGGCCGACGGCGTCGCCAAGCGAAGTCAAGACTCCTTTCTCCACCCGCACCCGACGACGCGCCACGGACTGCCGGGACGATTGTCCCGCCACCTCGCGCCTCCGCAGCCTTCTCCTCGGCCTGCCCGCCGCTATGTGGATGCGAACTCGTCCCCGCACCACCCCCCGCCGGGGTCCGATACCCCGCGACCTCTCGCCAGCAAAGATCAAGGATGGAGGGTAGCCGCGCCGCCGTCATCGTGGGTTGGGAGGCCGGCCACCGGATGGAGGGGCCACCGCCGAGCGGCAGGGGAGGGGCGCCGCCCGGACGAGGGCGTAGGGGGGCGGGTAGGAGGGAGAGCCGCCGAGCCGGGTCGAAACCGGCGAGCCCCACGATCTCTCGAAATTACAATGAAAAAACGGAAATCATAAAGAGGAAAGGGGAGCGGGAACCGGCCGCGGGATCGGCTCGGTCCGAGACGCCGAGGTGGAAGCGGTGGAACCCTGTCTTTGCCGGGAGCGCCGGGTTCGGCTCGATGAATCGGGCTCGGGTAGTGATTATTAATCATTACCTTAATCATTATATATATATATATATATATATATATATATATATATATATATATATATATATATATATATATATATATATATATATATATATATATTCTTTTTGGTACTCTATTGCATCATGATTTTCCTTTTTAGATCGTAATGCCTTTGGGAAAAGTATGGGCTATCTTTTTATTTTATTTTTGGACAGCTTCTTTTGGCACGTCATCTTTTATTTGACCGACACGCGTCCATATTTTTTTTTCTTATGCCACTTGGCGTATTTTTTTTTTTTTTTTTAGCCCATATCTCTCTTTTGGCATATGAGAATGTACGGAGACTAGAGATGTCATAATGATGGTGATGCAATGAGTAATTCTTTTTGGTGGTCGGAAAAAAAAAAAAATTGCATGTTGTGTGCAACTCTTAGTGTATGAGTTGGCATTTTATTTACGGGTGTACGTGTATCTCGATCATGGGTGTATGACAAGAATCTCAACAATAGGTCACAGAATTTGATAGAACGCAATACAAAGCAAGAGGCATATGTGGACGGTTCATATATAATTGTTGTGGCCTTGGTAGGTATTTTAAAGCAATTCAAGGAAACATGCTATTTGCATTTATAATTTTGTAGAAGAAAAATCCCAAGTTCTTTGCAAGAGTAAGCAAGAATCATGTCATCCTACTATATCTCATTCATCAATTACTTAGATAATCTAGGTTCCCTAATTTAAAAGTGTTCACAAGTTTGCGTGAATGTTTGCATGGAATAAAAAGTATGCAAACTTATAATCATAGGAAGACACGGTAGTGGAGTGTCTAAAGTTTTGAATTTTTTTTAATTTATTCATTTTGTAAACTTCAAAACTTTTAGAGATGTGAGGGTAAAATTTGCACATACCATCGCCAAGATGAAGGAGTTAATGGTGATTGTTCATCTCGCCCTTCCGCATAGTGGATCACTCGATATTGTGCAACGTGTTGGGGAGGTCTCGAATGTTTGGTCGTTATTATTTTTTTTAGAGATCTCCCCACACTGGTTCTTGTACCTATTTTTTTATTCTTTTTTTAAAAAAAATGGAAAACAAACAAAGACCCTACTAATTTGAACATTTGAGAGCCGAATTATTAATATTTTTATTATTATCTAAAAATACATGTTCTTATTTTTCTTTTAATTTGATTTGTTTAACTTGTTCACTCAACTTTTTAGCCTTTAAAACATAACTCCAACAAGGTTAAGATAAAAAGGCAAAGTGTAAATATAACCTTGAGTTGTCTCCAACATAAATTACTTCCAGTTTAATGACAATAATACTCAAGTTCATTAACCAAAATTAAACACCATGTCTAAATTCGATTAAAAGAAGGCTATTTTAACCTAAGCACCATGCTTAATTTAAAACGCCTATGGATATACTTCTAGATAGTACACCCAAACCAGTGTTTAAATTATACACAAGGGAAACAAGATAATGCCTACGGATATAAATATGAGTAAAGGTGTTGGTGAACATTTTATTTACCTTTGCATACACGAGTGTTCCTACCGGAAGTGGAGCGGATGGAAACCTTGAGTTTGCTTCTCGGCGGTGACTTGATTGTGTGAGTCCAACTCGGATAAACCACGAGGTGTGGTCATAAACATGACTTAGTGCAAATGGACCTCAAGACTCAGAGGTAGCAAAGGTGCAATGGGGAGGCACCTTCTTTTATTTCCTCCTTTTTTTTTTTATATGTATATTTTTTATTATCATAAATAATTCTCATATATTTTTTTTTAGCAAGGTAGAGCTAACATCTCTTCTTTTTTTTTTTAACCAAGGTGATTGGTGTATGGAACATGTGGTGAGATTCTTCACCGTCCTCCCCACACTTGATCTTTTGCATAAAAGTCAAGTGTGTGATATGGGGTCTCCTTTACGAAAGTGTGTTCCATCAAATCACCGAGGATTTTTGATTGATGCAACCCTCATGCTCCATAGTACCATGTGTACCTTTGTTCTTCTTGATCTTCACCTAAAATGGTTAGCAACCAAGAATACCCGAAGGTGCATTCTCACTTGAAAGCATGTTCTTGCTTTTATTGATATAAGAAAGAGATTTTTGTATGATAATCCGGGGTATCTCTCCGGTAGTGCTTACTTTATGGTCATAAGCTTGACCGCCAAAGCTAGGACAAAGATTATAGCCGTAAGCTATGATTGGCTTCGATGGTGATGGCTATAAGAGCTCGCCCTATGGATGGGAATGGTTCAGTTTCGACTTTGAAAGATTGGAAGAGTAAGATTTTTTTTATCTTTTTTTTAAATACAAGGATACACGGGTGGACTAGAGTTGGAAACAAATACGACGACCGTTCCCAACAACGGCGCCAGTAAAGCTTGTTGGGGTTTCTTAACGCAAAAGTAAAAGAGATCCGCAAGCGCACGAAAAATGCCGCTGCATACCTTTCACCCTGAAGTATTCAGGGTATCGTATTTCCACAGGGAACGGTTGTGCAAATTGTCTCTTAGCTAGTTCACCTAGGATAGCAAAAGGGAGAAGGTAAGAATAGCAAGGTCTTCTAAGGTTAGAGTTCCTAGATAAGATAGTACCGCCACCATCCACTTACTGGCACCTGATAACACCTGGTCCGCCAAGCGATGCCGCCAATAGCCCTATCCGAAACACCGACGTGGGGGAATACAAAGGACGGACGGGGCTGTCACCACCTACCGCCTACCCCTCATTCCGTGCGCGCTCGAGGCAAACGAAGGTGGCCTCTAGCATAAACACCACGTCACGCTATGACCAACTACTCTAGCGTTGATCGTGGTGACCCGCTGTCGCGAGGCCCTCTACTGCAGTATCCGCCTCAAGGACGGACGACGAACCAAAGAAGAAAAACAAGAACAAAACTAGCTTGAAGTAAGAACTTATTACCAAAGAGAGGACACGAACCTTAGTACTCCAAGTAGTACTAGATCCGCCGAGGTACAAGTGAGAGGGAGCCGACATCCCCCCGCACTCCAAAGGAGGTAACCGACAACTCCTGTACTTCTCCATCTCTCTCTCTTCCTCACTCACTCCCTTACACTAGCGAGCTAAACTATAAAAGTGGAGCTCTCCTCTCTAATGCTACATTGTGCCTCCTTGAGAGTGGGATGGAATGGGATGATATCGGATGAGTGCTTTACAAGGGAGGCAATAGCCTCTTTATATAGGGAAAGGAGGGAGAGAATGGATGGCTGTGCTTTGTTCGGGGAAAATTGGCGGGAACTCAAACTTGCACCGCATGCAACCGCCGCGTGAAGATCGCTCCAAACCGCCAGAGAAAGGGCGGGAAGAGATGCCGAAAATTTGCGCCGGCCGCCGCGGTGGGCCGGCCGCCACTGTGGCCGCGCCTCTCGGCCCCGGCCTTTTCCTGTTGTGTGTTTGGGCCTTCCTACATTGGGCCTATGGTGGTGCACGGTCCGTATTCCTTGTTTATTCGGCCTTCTTGCTCTTCCTCCCCTTAGGCGTAGTTCAAAATGCGCCTTTGTTGTTACTTTGTGTATTTTTACTTCTTTTCCACTCTAGTACCTGCAAAATATATTTTCTTCCAATACAAGTGGAACTAGATTAGTGGTAAAGGTTTATGTGATATATGTTTGCTTGTTCCTGTGATTTGGGTGTAAGTTGGTGGTATAAATTAGTTGATAATGACCGCCAACAGTATGATACTAGTGGCATATGATGATCTTAGACTTGGGTATTTATCATTTATATAATTATCTTTATCCTGTGACTTATCCTGTTGAGTAATGTTAGATGCATATGGCTACTCTGCATTACACTACTGTAAGGTGGATCTCATAAATAAATCACTTCCTAAATCATTAGATGTCCTTTTCTCTCTATTTTCCTTAGACTCCCTTCCCTGTGGTAAAATATAAATACGATACCTGGATTACTCCCGGTGAAGTGCTACAATTGGTATTTCTATCTCAAACGCTTTGCGTATATCATGTTCATTCTTTTATCAAGGCCAATCAAGAATACCATGCCCCGCATTTTTTTTGAGCGCTATTGCTAGGGTGACAGACTAGTGTATAGGTAATGCCTAGAAATGAGTGGTATACCTTGAGTGCATATCCTGGTGAGATTAATTCCACTATGGATAATGATGCTAAGTTTACATCCCACTACTAACACCGCCTAACTCCGCTTTATTGGATCATGAGGTTAATCCCATATCCAAGCTAACATGATTAGATAGATATCCCATATATATTTCTTTCGCCTTCCTAATTTGAATCGTGTAAGAAATATCAACAGACGTCTCACTCGCCATGGTCGTGGTGGTGGTGCTTGACCAGTTGTTTGTGAGGCCGTCACTCCTTAGCAGCTGGTCCAACTCGCAATAGACTCATGTGTTCCTTCTTCAAATTCGGTCTAAATAGATTTTTGCCCTAGATCGACTTGGGGGTTGTGAATTATCACTAGGGATGCTAATGATAATTCAATCCGCTGGCATCCTGGCGGGGGCGGAGCTATATTCATGGTGTTGGGTGCAGCCACACCCACGCAAAAATTCAAAAAAAAAAAAAAAAGCAAAGAGCTAAAATTTCACCATATATGCATCTATATATTATACAGCTTTTTTTGAGTAAACCTCTGAGCTTTCATTCATTCACATCGTGATTACAATCGACGACCGCCAACTGAACTAGCCAGTCTGGGATACAATCAAGCCAAAAAAAATGAACATACAAAGGCGAGAGATGATCGCAAAGACGTATGTGAGCAACCAAGTTCGCATCTCTACGCACCCAATTAATTCTAAAATCAAAAAACCTTTACCTAGCTCTAAAATGTCATAGCATAAGCCTCTGATGCTTGATCTCGCTTGGCGCTGGTTCCTTTGGGAGAGCAACGAGACCACGGCATTCCACTTCCATAACAACACGATCTTTGCCCAATTAAGCAAGCTCTAGGCCTTCTCGTGCTGCCAACGCTTCACCCCGTTGGATTGAAGTATAATCTCTAACCTAGGAGGCCGGAGTAGGCAAGCGGTCTATAAGGAGACGGCATGGGAAGAATGGCCTGTGGTTCGGTTGGCGTGGTTTCTATGTGGTCTTCCAAGTAAGTTTGGGGTTATGGTATTCGCCATGTTGTGCACATATTATATATATAGAGATGTTTCACTACGTACAGGGACACATCCTCCGTAGCACAGTTCGCTATGTACAGGGATGGCAACCTCCATATATAGTTGGTTTCCTCTGTGTACAGGGATGACATACTCCATAGTGTGTACCGGGGTGACGCTACGTCTGTGGGATGGTCATGCTCCGCAGGCGTGGTAATGCAAAACAGGATGGCCTCCATAGTGTGCATTGAAGCTACGTACAAGGTGCATCCTCCGTAGTACCAACCCTCGAGAAGCCGTGGTAGAGATTATAAGGATATCTAGGTTGGCTACCAAGCGGTCTGACGTAATCCCGTTAGGTCCAATCGAAACCAAACCGGATGGGGAAGACTGTGCCTATCATGTGGGGAAATTTGTACAACCTCTGTAGAGTTAACTGAATCTATTCGAATAGCCACGACCATGGAATGGGCAAATGCTAGGCCGGAACATCTATGATTAGTTTTCTCACTAAATGACTAACCAGCTTGTGACCTGTGTTGTTGATAACAAGATCCACCCCGGGAACTAGCGAGACCAGTTTTAGAGACTCTGCCAGGGCCCAAACCCTTAATAACCACTAGCACCCCTGGTTTGGTCTTGCTGTGTACGTTTGTACTCACCCCACTATTTTTATAGACATCGGCATATCAAGAGGTAAGATCGTCGTCAAGGTAAAGGACCGGCGTTAGTAGGAGTTCATAAGGTGTTTGCTTAGGAGAAAGACGTTGAAGCCAAGGATTCATCCATGCTCAAGTTTGCATGTGGAGTACGAGGCAATGTCATGGTTAATCCACCGTATCAAAAGAACACATAAAATAGTGACTCCTCCGGGTCCCCGCACACCTCACAGAAGCATTCCTTCTCGATATGTCTTTGCTTTAACTCAGCTTTCGATAGCAAGGAGTTGTGAAGCACGCGCCACCAGAAAATTCTTATCTTAGGCGGCACATCCATCTTCCAAAGAGTGCTCCAAAATTTATCATTTGTCGAGATCGATGTCTCACTAGTTGATGCCATAGTCGCAAATGACCGCTCTTGTTTCAAGAGTTTATAAGCCGAAAGCCTTAGAAAGTATGCACCATGTTCTCTTGAGAGACCAAGCTAGAACATCCTCTTCCGGTACAAAAACTCGACTTGATTTTGAGAACTTCTTGCACTTCCACAGCCATGAAAGATTTGTTAACAGCTTCCACATCCCAAACCCCGATTCATGGTATGAACAGATCCTTGACTCGCTTCCTCTCCAGAGCACGTGGCATTCGGACTAACGGTTTGAGAGACCCCAAACCAGAATCTAGTTATCCTCCCGCATGCATACATCTCCTAGGCCAATCCTCCTAATATTGCCTTTATTCAGTACCTCTTGACCATAAAGAATTGCACATCATGTCGCCGAGCTCTTTCTCTTCTTGGTCGCATAAAGGAAGTCACAATTTGGATAATACTTTCCTTTGAGGACCTTAGCGCAAAGAGAGTCCTACCTTGTAGGTAATCTCCAAATTTTGCTTCCCCAACAAAGCTTTGTTAAAAAGAGGAAAATCTCTGAACTCCATACCTCCATCTGCCTTTGGTCGGGTAAGCTTCTCCCAATCTTGCCAGTGGAGCTTGTGATTATCAAGAGAACTCCCCCACCAATAATTCGAGACAACCAAGGTCAATTTTTTGGAAGATCGCCAGTGGTATCTTAAAACATGACATTGGGTAAGTAGGAACCTACTGGACATTAGCCTTTAGGAGCACCCCTCTAGTTGCACAGCTCAAGCTCCGCTCCACCCCTCTCTCAGCTGAAGTAGGTAGCCCCAAGTACTTTTTGCACACAGCTTCAGTTGAGATTTGGAGACTATTATGCACAATATCTTTCACCTCTTGCTAACAATTCAGGCCAAAAAGGACATTGGATTTATTTTTACTCACAAGTTGCCCTAACCCTGATTATAGTCCTCAAGGATGCCTGCCACTCTATCAGCCCCCTTCTTCGATGCTTGGGTGAAAATGAGGCAGTCATCGGCAAAGAGAAGGTGAGACACCCAAAGCGCATGCCTGCTGACCATCACTTCCCTTGACTTATCCCTCTGGAAGGTTTGAAGCTCTCTGAATAAGACCTATTAACTCGAACAGAGAATGAGACCGTTGTCACACATTTCATGATCCGAGCACACCAGGTCTCTGGAAAACCCATCGTTCTCATTAAATTCTTGAAATAATTCCACTCAACTCGATCATAAGCTTTTGCCATATCTAACTTGATTGTACAACTCCCTGATTTCCCTTTTTTGTTTCTCAGGTAGTGGATGCACTCATAGGCTATTAGCACATTGTCCGTGATCAATCTCCCTGTCACAAAGGCACTTTGTTCAACCGAAATCACATCATCCAGTATGAGGCATAGTCGATTGGCTAAAGTCTTGGAGCACAACTTGTAGAGCACATTGCAAAGGGAGATAGGACAGTATTGTGCTAGTTCTTGTGGGTTACATACCTTTGGGATTAGGACAAGTAAAGTTTTGTTAACCTCCTCCCAGTAGATCACCCCCATTCAAAAGACAAGATGCCCGGTAGCACACTTGGTTTGATCAACTCCCGGTGAGTCCGAAGAAACCAAAGATTAAAGCCATCCACCCACGGCGACTTGCCGGCACTGAACAAAAGCATTCTCAACCTCCGTCCCCTCGAGAAAAGTTTCTCCGCAATCTCGCACATATCTATCAAGTTATTTTACAAGGCACATGAGTACACACTTAGTCAAGTTGTAAAGCATCTTGTGCCGTGAATAACTATTGATAGAACTCTCTCGCCAGCCTCTCCAGATTGTACTGGTCACTAAAGACTTGGCCATGGTCATCAGTTAGCGACTTGATTCTGTTCGCCCGATTACGCGCCCTAGCTTTCATCCGGATAAACTCCGTATTCCGGTCTCCATCTCTCAACCAGGAGATACAGGATCTTTGCTTCTCCATCACCTCTTCTCTAGCAAGGGTATCTGACAACTGTGCCATGAGAGCCCGCTCACGATCGGTAGGGCCCCGGTACAGCGTATTACTTCTCTCCACTTCGAGTTCCGTTCTTAGATCCTTCACCTTCTTTTTAACAAAACCGAAAACCTCTCGATCCCAAGATTGCAGGGAGGTGAGAGCTGATACAATCGAACTCAAGTTACCTCCCCCCGGTCCAGGATCCCATAAACTATTAATAAACTCCATATACTCACCATGAGCCTTCCACATGTTCTCGTACTGAAACAGCTTTGATTTCCGCTTCCTGCATTCCCCCAACAAAACCCGTTGCCACACCTCCATCAAAAGGCCGGCATGGTCCGATTCCGCCAGCAGTAGGTGATGCACCTCGGATTCACCCAGCTCCGACATGAGCTGGTGATCCCTAGAGCCCTGTCCGGGCGAGCTTTAACATTACCCCCCCCCTTGCCAGTTATCCCAAGTGTACAGTAGCCATGGAAACCAAGATCATTTAGCCCACAGTCATCCACCCCTCCTTGGAAACCAGCCATCTGCCATTGCTCCCTTTCGTTGCCACCAATTTGTTCCTCCATAGCCAGTACTTCATTAAATCCCCGGCATAACCAGGGGCACCAATGATCTGCGCCCTCAAAAATCTCATGAGGTACAAACTTTCTTTTCTCCATTCTCTTCTAGGTTCTCCATAAAAACCAAGGACCCTCCAATGTGACACTCTCAGTCGATCACAGGAGAGGACCACATCAATATGCGATCTACACTTGCTCATCTCTGACACTATGACCCCATGTCGCCATAGCAACACAAGACCACCACTCAACCCCTCAGATTTGATGACAATGGCATTAGGGAAGCCAAGGCCATTTTAAGCCAAGGGCACGCTCTTCAACCATTCTCATCTCCATCAAAAACACCACCATGGGCCTCTTCTCCACCAGATGGCAGAGCTCTTGAACTACCTCAGGCCGCCCATAGCCCCCGGCAGTTCACATTTAAAAGATTCATGGCACCCAGTAGGGGCTGCACGCTGCCGTCACCGCCGATCCTTCATGTTGGTTACTGCCTCTTCTCTGCTTCTTCAGCTTCTCAACCATATTCGTGCCCCCACCATATCCATTGTTGGTATACCTTATAGCATAAAATATAGAGTCTTTTAAAACTAAAATAAGGGCTTAAAATGAATAACAACATAGTATAGGGGCCTGACTAACATAATTCCACGAGTTTTGGTGATTTATTTAGGGATTAAACAGGAATATGCCCAAGAGTTTGCAAGCCCTACACCATAAAGACTTATCCGTGAAGTAACCCGACTTGGAACCCACGCAAGAATATTCTAGAAGACACCAGAGGACACGACGCACAAGACGGGGCCCACCTAGCAGTGTGCCTAGGCGGCCGCCCTAATAGGTGAGGGCGGCTGCCCTAGTAGGGCCCACTGTCAGCCTCTGCTTCGTAAGTCGGTTGCAACCGCTTTTGAGGAGTAATCTAGTCCATCTATCAAGGTCGGTTTGATCCAAGGGTTGTGGTGCATCCTCCGGGGCTATATAACAAGACCCCCTGACCCCTGGGTGAAACCCTAATTCATTCCAACTCATTCTACTCCAAGTCATCAAGTCAAGATCCAAGCCCTAGTTCCACCATATTAGAGCATTAGCTATCTAGGCTAGTTCTAGAGGAAGTCAAGTATTTTCTTGGATTCCTGATTGTTAAGAAGTAGCGAGAGCTGAGCTTCTCGTGGCTTCTCTCTTGTATCTAATCTTGTAAGTATTTTGGTTAGTTACATTTGATATGACATTACTCTATTCAATGATTATATTCTTAGTTATATGTTTCAATGTTTATTATATGATTATATGCTTAGTATAGTTAGATTGTCTTTATATTCAAGCATGGAGTCGTATAGCACTCACTTAATGATATCTTGGGTGAGTGGCCAACAATGTGTAAACGTGGTGTTTATACAACGTTTGCCTGCGACATCACCCTATATTCTAGGAAGTGTGGTAGATCGTGGATGTGATATTGCCATTGAGTCCTTTGTAATCCACCCCCTGAATGTAGGGCTAGTTGAGCTTTATTACTATGGTAGACTTGCTTTGTTCCTGATCTTCCTTAGTAATGTTCACCATGTGTAGATATATTGCTTTCCTACCATGATTACTAGGTGTATTGCACTAATCTTAGTATGCATTGACATATAAGTAGGAGTAACATAGGAATATTCTTACTATTCTACCTATACCATGCTATCATTGCCTTTTATGACACATTCTAGTGGCACACCATGATCTTTGACTTGGCACTTATCATTTACCATTATTTTTGTATGACTTACCCCTGTTCAGAGTAGTTAAATTACATATGGTTATTCTACTTTACAACACTGTAAGTGACCTCAATCAATCTACCCATAACCTACCCCTTCTCTGTGGAACATATAAATACGATACCTAGACTTACTCCCGGTGAAGTGCTACATTGGTGTTTCTATCTGTGTGCTTGCAGATACCATAAATATATTATCATTGTAAGAGAATCAAGTGTCATATTAAAAATACCATTAGTGCATTTCTTAGCGTTGTTAACTAGGGTGACAGACTAGTTCGTAGGCAATGCTAGAATGTGTGGTACACCTTTTATGCCTGTCCCGGTGAGATTAACTCCACCATGGATAATGTTGCAGAGACATACACCATAACTAATTCCGTCTAACTATTTTAACTCTCCACCCTAACCCTTGCTGGAATGTGAGATTAACTCCACATCCAGGCTAACTTATTAGATAGATACCATTATACATTTAAACACCGGCCCGGGGTTGGGTCTTAGATCCATCCTTTTGTGATTGCGTTAAGAAATGTCAACATCCATCAATAGAGAATTGGGTCACCCCGAAGTCACCACCAGCCAAAGACAAGAGCACACGAAACACCTAAAGGTATATTCGTGTCGGGGTTTGGGTGGCCGGACTGGAATTCTATGATTTCCTCTTCCGTGCTAACTTTTGAATATCATCGGATCTAAAGGTTCAAGGCGATGATTGGCCCTTCCCCGCTCTTCTTTTTTCTCCTCCATCTTCTCACTCACCTTATTTTTTTTAGGGGCGATCAATCTCCTGGTTCCTCGGTTTTAGCAAAACCCCGAGAACGGTGAGAGCCGCATATAGACCCCCTTTCACCGTTTGTTATTTTGCTTTGGTGGATTGGATGTCGAGGAAGAACCGCTCCCAACCGAATGCCCCATTTTATCGCATGAGAAACATATGAAGGGGAGCTTCACTATGTAAAAAAGGCACATAATCGCCAATGAGCCTGCAGACGTCGCTAATAACGAGCGCTCGTGTTGTGACATTACCGACGCCAGCGTGGCCGGGCGAAGCGTCGCAATAGGTGTCGGATGGTCCCACAAGACCAATACGCTGCGTCAGTAATAGAAGGTCTTTACTGACGCCGCGTGTTCATGTAACGCGTCTGTTTTTCTTAATCCGCACGCGTTTTCATTGGGCTGGGTACAGACGCCACGGCTACGGCGACGCTTTTGAAACCGAAAGTGTCTGCGCGAGAATTCAACGTATCTCGCACACGCCTTTCATCACAGCGCATTTTTCGAGACCGATCGACTGTGGATGCAACCCCTAATTGAGACGCGTTTTGCTTACGGACACCTTTTTCGCGCCACCGTCTGTACCATTATGAGTATTACGTGACGCGGCGTTGATTCACGGACTTCGCGTGGTCGAGAACCGCCCGTGTTGCTTGACACCGGTATGCGGTAGCGCGTGCGCACATAACGACGCTTTGGAACATACAAGGGTCCATAACGGTCACTTAAATTAAAGTCGCACGCTTATTTTCGTGACGAGTTGTGTTAGGAGGTGTCTCGTACATGTCGCAACCACTACCGACGCGGCTTTATTTTCGCACGAGTTGTGTTAGCGGTGTATGCGTACATGTCGCAGCCCACTACCGACGCGCGTATAGTTTTTAGACGAGATGTGTTAGCAGGTGTCAGACATGTTGCAACCGCCGCCGATGCGCGGTCATTTACAGACGTGTGTTGTCGCCACCGTCTGCTTTGCTGCTTGCTGGTATTGGCGGACACGTGATCGCGAAAACGACGCTTTCGCGGGTGCGCGCGTTCAGAATCGCCGCGATGTTACAGCCGTGCTTTGCCGCCGTAGTCCACAGGTGTCTGTGGTGTCTTAAAGCATTGCAAACACATGTCAGTGAGCAGACGCTCGGCAGGTGCACGCGCCTGTATTTGTCTCGAGTCTTACAGTCGCCCATCCTGATAGAGACGATGGAGGTTGACACGCGTCTGTACCAGACTAAATTTGGCTGGGCCTGCATCCGGTTTTGAACGGGCCTCCGCTTCGCTCCGGCAGAAGCCGGCCTTCCTTTGGGCCTGAATTTGGACCTGCATGTTAGGCCCGTTCTCTTGTGGTACAATGAGCTGGGCCATTTTCCGCTGCGTAGGTTATAACACCGCGGACATATTATTATTTATATTATATATATAATGCATTGCCACACACTTGAATGGTGGTGGCGACACACCGCAGGGTGTTGGGGGTGGGTGGGGGTGGCAATGGAGGAGCGCGACGCACGGGACGGCAGCTATATACCGTTGATGATTGATTTGCTATGCTCGCCGCTATATATCGTATTTGGATCGCCTCCTTGGTGTCCGTGTCTTTCTCCGAAACCTGCGGGCAGACGCGACGAGGCTCCAAGTTGGAAGTTGTTCCTCCCGTTGGATGCGTATTTGGAGGATCTTCTGCCGAAAGCAGTCCTCCTAAGGTATGCAACGCAGAAGCACGCCGTCCAAGATCCGGAGGTGGCATAGTTTCTCAGTTGAATGGAGGCTAGGGTTTTTTCCTTACCCCATACATGCTTCCCAAGAAGCAATCTCAACCGTTGAATCCAACCGAGATCAACGGTGCACAAGCACTGGGCTTGTCGCTGGTTTGGGCTGCTTTGTTGGGCTCCAAATTCATCCTCCATGTGGAAGGATAGCCCAACAAAATCTGTTCCTCATCATCCACAAACTCACAAAGACGAGGCTTTCTGCCTTGCTTCATTTCATTGTAATCCAATCCACAAGCATCTGCAATTCAGCATAGGTAGCCTCCAGTTTTGCAGTGCTTGTCCTCGAGTGTGGGGAAACAAAAAAAAAACTTCCGAATGACCCTTCCATTCCAGTCTTGATTCATTGCCATGATAAAGCTCAATCCAGACACGCAGAATGCATTGATAACACTAGCCTTCACACAACCAAAGTAATCACTACGGATGTGTACACAAAGAAATCAGTTCCACACCACAAGCAGTCATCTTGAAAGCAAAGTTTCAATAAACCATAAAAGTGCACTATCAACCGTGCAGCGAGTGCCACAGTAAACAAACAAGTTCTGTCATTAGTCTTATGAAGTCAGCATCTCAATTTTTAAAATATGACAAAGGAAAAAGATGACAAGGTAGACGTTCACACAATCAAATTTGACACATGAGTAGAAGTTCCATCCATTGTTTTAGACCAAAGGTATTCACCCGACTTTATTGAAAGCTTAATGAACACCCATGGCCTTGCCCTAGGGTTACCAGTTTACAAGACAAAAGCACTCTGTAGTGCTGCACCAGACCGAACTCTAACTTCTACCATAACTCTACTTCATAATACCACTAAACAGAGTTCAAATGATAACTCGACCAACATTTTGCGGCACGACGGCACGCAGCTCAAAAGTTTAACCTCCTATGCGGCTCGAAGGCACGCAACACAAAGACAAGTTTTTCTTATTTTGCGGCACGAAGGCACGCGAAGCCGACAGCCCAACCAAGACTCATCACACCTCCTATGCTTACGGACATTCAAATAAGGCCAAAAGAACCGATCACGGAGCGCTTGAGGACAAAAGCCAATCATCTCTTCGCCACCGGCTTCATCTTGGTCTTCAAGAGTGGCTTCCGTCTTGATCAGGCAAAGATCGCCTTGTAGATAATCCCTTTAGGAGAGGACACCAACTTCTTGTTGATGGCCATGTTGCGTGTCTTCCATATGGTCCACATCGCCCCTTGCATCATGCTTGCGTACTTTCTTTGCTTTAGCTTTGTCTTCCACCCCGACCTCGGTATCCTTAACTCTATTAGTGTGTCTTGTTGTCTCAGACCGCTTCAACACCTTCTCGTATCTCCAGTTGGTCTTCTACATCTTTATTGGTTGAAGTCATATTGTCTACCTCTTTGCTAACCGCTTCAACAATAACTTCATTTGCCAATGTCTTTTGTCTCTTTGTAATTCCTCTTCGGTGTCCACAAACCCTAGGATAGCAAGGTCCGAATCCTTGGTGGGTATCGGGGTTGTGGACCCTATTCGAAATCGGTACCCATACATTCACAAAGATATCGCATCTTCTCCCACCTTACTTGGTATTGCTTCCTGATTCCCACTATTTTCAATTTCATATCCCAATATCTCTAAAAAGTCATTGTTACTTTCTTTCCATTATTAGATGTTCCAGGAGCCCGATCCGATTCTTTTGGAGGTGATTGGTTGGAAGCAAAATTGAATTCCCGGGATTCAGTCTCATCTTCATCTGTTACCTCATCATCTTCTAGATCAAAGTCATCATCATCGGGTTGGTTGGGAGGTACTTGTGGCAGTTTATCGAGTAAAACCAAAGGAATTTTCCTCCCTTTGGTATTTATGAACACTTCGAGCTCTCGAGGCACCTTTGATCTCATAGGGATTCTTGCAAGAGATTTGTATCCACACCGATTTCCATTTTAGTGATGGTTTGTGCACTTTTTTCTCGAGCCCCCACCAATTTTGCTAGTTCAAGTACAAAGAAACTCGTTCTTGCAATATCGGGTATACCATAGGCTTTAATCCAAACTGTTTTCAAGGTTTGAAAAGACTACGGATCTCCATCATACTCCTCTACCACAAAGAACAACATCCGAGGTAATGAATTTGATCTGTTTCATCTTAACAAGCGTATTTAGGGACAGCTTTTTAGAAGGCATATTCACCACAAATTCACCGTTGGATAGCCTTCTAACATCCCAATTCCACTCGAGTCAGCTCTATATCTCAATTCAAATAAACTCTAGTTCCATCCATTGTAAACTCTCGACAATGTACAATGTACGACACAAAGAGTTTACAAGCAATGTTGGTCATAATGCTCGGTCACACACAATGCATGCTCATAAAGATCAACAATACTCCTATCATGCATATCCCTGATGTGCACAAGGTCAAGGTGGAGACCGGCACAAGGCAAAAATGCTACTTTTATGTCCTTGGAAGCGAACATTAGTTTTAGTTTCGTAGTCGTCGATCCACATATTCAAAATCGCATTTGTCATGCCCCGTCCGAAATTCTATTTTCTCCGTAACTTTGGCGTTTTGAATAAAGAAGTTGACAAATTCCACATCTCTCTTCCTGCCCTTGTAATCTAACAAGACAAGTTTCTTAAGGTGGCTTTGAAGACAATCAAGATGATCAAGGGCATAATGGTGCTTCACCCTTTTTGACTGGCCTTCAAAGAGACCTCGCAAATGAAACAAACAAAAAAAAATGTCTGAGCTGAACACCGCAAAAACGTAGTGACAACGATTGCACAATTTGACTAATTGAACTTTTATTCGACATAATTCAGATCCACGTAAACAATTCAATTCATAAATATCATGAAATATCAGCTACATTTGAGCGTGTAAAAAAATCTCATCAAGCAATATAAGCTAGAAACTAAATGTGGAATGTAAGGTACATATAAATTTTTGATCCAAATGTTAGTTACCTTCACATAGAGCTTTTTGGAGGCGGGGAAACAATTCAGAAGACTAACAAAGATCATTAATGTCGAGATGGCATGCACACAACCAAAACTTTAATAGCTCCCATCGATATGGGAATGCTAGAGGTATAGACATCTACAAA